>JANHAO010023312.1:0-11933 GCA_026873985.1 Saraca asoca
CATCTAATTCACGAATATCATAAAGCAATTCAATCAAGATACTTGTGTATATTGCGTCTCCAATGAGACAGGGGCAAGATCAAAGTTAATTCTACTATATAAATTGTTCTACCACGTTTTTATATTACCTGTTTGGGACCTACAGGTATGTTGTAGACTTATGAGTCACTTCTTCAGGTTGAATGAGAAAGCTAGCTATTTTCCATATTCATATGATTTCTTGATAAAGTACTAATCCTTTTATGCATAAATAGTTTTAATGAATTTGCATTCTTTTCAAAAGAAAATTATATATATATTATATCTATCTTATGTGTATCCATAAATTAGGTAATTTGTTACTCACTAAGTCCCAAACTTACTCTTCTGTGAATCATTTTTTAGGTAATCTAGTAGACTTGTAAGATCATTGGTGACCATCATCTTCTCAAGGTTGTGAAATACAATATGTAATGGGCTGTAGTAGTTTGAACTACTGATGACATTTGTAGTTTAGTAGTTAGAATATGTATTAATGAAGTTGGAATTCCTTTTATGGAATATATGAAATTGTAAATGTTGAATGATAGGTATAACATTAAGTTAATGAAAGAGTGAGCTCCAATAATTGTTACAGACTTCTTAAAATGAGCTATTTACTATTAAATTTGAAGTAATTGAGAAAGCATGAAATGGTTGAGGATGAAAGTTGCTCGCTTGCACAAGCTTTTAAATCATATGAGAGTTGCGTAAACTTGATTGCATGAAAGTTACAAAATTTAATCGCATGGAACCTGTGAAGTTTAGTCGCATGGAAGCTGTGAAGTTTAGTCACATGGAAGCTGTGAATACTTGATTGTATTGATTGTGAGGCTCGACCGTAACTTGAGACTTAGTTTGCAAAGTGTACATTTCTTAGAATCTATACACCAAATCAAACGTTTTCCAGAATTTTTAGAGGAATCTACATGAACCAACCTACATAAAATTCAGGCTAGTTTTGCCCGTAATGTTACAGGCTAAATATATTGTTCTCACTACAACTGGCTGCTCCTACTCGGGTTCCCACTGAGGTCTAGGAGGCTGCTGCACTGCAGGCTATAATACATACTTTGTTAAACGCCCTCCCTTAATCAGATCCTCAATGGCATCTCTGAGAGCTTGACAATTTGAAGTGTTATGTCCCACTTTGTTGTGATATGTGCAGAATTTTTTTGTATTTCTACCTGCACGAGGCACCCGCAAGGGAATGGGAGTCCCGAAATCCTCTTTATTCCTTTCTACTGCATAAATCCTATCAGGAGTATCTGATAAGACATTATAGTGCTCGTGGCGAACCAATTGCCGAGGTCGCTCAACCTTGGCCTTCTTTACGAGCTGGGAGTTGGAGTCACTTTTTACATTCTCATGACTATTCTTCCTCTTTATTTTGACTTGGGTTGTCTAGTTCAGGCTTCTTTGCACTGAATGTCTCCTCCCACTTGATTTGCTTAGTAGCTAGATCGTAAAACTCTTCTAAGTCTACTACTGGGGATTTGTATATACTTTTATACAGCTTGCCATCCTTGTAGAGCCCAATAGATATTGCCGTCAAAATGCTCTCGTCGGAAGGGCTCTACACATTGTCAATCTCACGCCTAAACCGAACAATGTAGTCTTTTAAAGACTCATGCTTATGTAGGAAGATTGTGGCAAGATGGAAGGAGGCATAAGCTACCTCTTTAGCATCCTATAATGGTTGAGAAATTTTTGCTGACATTCCTCCTAGCTGTTGATACTGCGGGCCAAGAGGTTCTTGAACTAAGCTCAGGGGTGTTTCCCAATGTGATGGGAAAGACATGGCACTTGACTAGGGGATTACTTATTCGAAGATCCATCCGATCATTGAACATTTCTAAGTGATTACATGGGTCGCTGTCTCCATTGTACAGTAGGAAGGTGGGAATTTTGAGCTTTTGGATGAGGGGCTCCGTTTTGATCTTTTTGGAGAAGGGAGTTCATCCTTTGGTATGACTCCAGTCACCTCGAGTTCGGGGGTGTGCCTTTAGTTGTTTCACCCTTTGGAATAATTCTTCCACTATTAGTGGCAATCTTTTAGACTTCTGGCTAGAGTCCTGGCAGTTCCTTGCATCCACCTTATCGTGTGGGGGACAATTTGAGACATGCTCACTATTAGCTTTGTTCAAAATTCCAACTCGTTGTTACTGGGAGACATTTCTGGGTGCGATGACTTTGGCCTGTCTTTGCACACCTTGTGTCTGTGCTTGGGCCAACATTTGGAATGCTTCAACCATCCTCCTCATCAACTTTCAAATGCTTCTTGATATTGGTGCCATGCTTAGGTTTCATTGGTCTTAAGGACAGTAGCAATAGGTAGGTGGTGAACTGGAGAGGCCAAATCGTTGGTAGTTCTGGCAGTAGAGGAGCTTGTAGTGTGACCTTCAAGTTAGTTGATGGTAGCATCCGACTTTCTGACGGCCTTTCCTCTCACTATTATGGCTACACAAAATTACCTAGAGAGATAGAGAAATAACTAGAGAAAAGAAAGGTCCCACTGGGCATACCAGAATGTTAATAGTGGATTTTAGTTGAACCCAAATCTGAACAATAGAGGGGGTTCTTTAAGCATCCAAGCTGTTCTCTGGTCATTAAGGTGATCAAAAGGTGTTGAATAGTAATAGGAAAGGAGGAGAAGAAAGAAGTGCACAAGGGGCTAATGTGGTTAAGCCAAATCTGGGTGGCATCAGACCCTACATCCACAAAGGTATTTTATTAGTATGAAAGAGTGTTCACAAAACTTTTGCTATTACTTTTGGTAGAGTTTCTACTAGTATCTCTCCCTAGTCCACATAGAGAGGTTCTAGCCTTCCATTCATAAAAGCATGGAAAGGTACAAATGGAACTAAATAAGCTGTACATCTATTACATCAAATATTAAATGTACAAGACTACCTAAGGTACTATAAACTAGCTTCTACAGGTTGCTTTTTGCGGTGGGACTCGATAGTCGCTTCTGTAAAATGGTGGTGCAATGGTGCAAGTTATTTGTTGGCTTTGTGCTTGACCTCAGCAAAATTCTAGTTGGATGAGGCTGTGTCCTAGCGAATTAGAGCTTGTATGTTGGGTCGCTACTGGTTCGTGACCTCGAGTTGGTTCAGCCAGCGAGCTCGAGTCTTTAGCGAGCTGAGGTCTTTCGCACAGCGACCTCGTGACCTGGTGAACTCATCCTTTTGATAGACTCGACTTCTTCTAGGCCTTTTGCTAGTCTATTTTGCAGTGCCGAATTCTACTGATAACATGTTGTAACTGGAATATACAAGTATTTCTCCTAAATATAACTTGATTGACTTATCTCTTATGTGATTTGTGTGTTTTCAATTTATGATATGTTTTAATGGCAATAATCTATTAGGTGCATTCAAAACAATTTTGCATCATGTCTATAAACAATTATCATTAATAAGTTTTGTTATGAATAATTTAGTTGTGTATACTATTGTGTTGTCTATACACAAATTTTTCAGTGATACCATTTGGTAAATTTTAAAATAATAATTTTATGTTATTTATATAAAACTTTTTTATTAATAAGTTTTTCTTGATCCACTTTTCCTAACCTATGTTTGGTTTTCCAATCATAATTCAAAATATTTATCTTATGGTTTACAAAAGGAAATATTTGAAACTTTTTGAATTTGAAAATAGACTCAAATAAGTTTCTTACAATAGGTGGTATCCTTAAAATGAAAAGGTTATGACATTTTACAATTGATTAAGCAAACTATGTTTCAAGAATTGATTTTCCTAAGCTTTTGAGTGTGGGAAAGGATTGTGGAATTGGTTACCACAATGGTAAAGAGCCTTGGTGACCTAGGAATCAAATTTGGAATCCATCCCTCTTAAACGATAACATATCATGAGAATTATTCCCTAGCACAAAAGCATGATAAATAAACTATTTAAGGGGAAAATAGGGAAGAAAACTCATTTTAAACACTTCCAAACACCTGAAGATCATTTCAGCCTAGCCCAAGAGTTCTTACTCCATAGCATTAGCTTTCTCTTCCTCAAATCCTTCAAAATCTCTCAAGGACCCATCCAGTCTCACTCCTCCCTCAACTTTCCATCTTCCATAAGCTCATCCTTGAAGCTTCAAAGAATATGAGAGAATCAAGCCCAAACGGGGGCACAAAAATTTGGGGCTTTTGCAATGTAAGCCTTTCTTCTAAGAACAATACTAGCATATCTTCTCTTTATTCCTTGTTTCGTAATTCTATACCCAACTAACCATACTTGGACCTGTACAAATTCTATATTTGACTTACCTCTTATTATTAAACCTTGAAAGCACATCAAACTCCATTATATTATTTCTTGTTATTATCTCATGTAGTTATTGGGCATACTCCTACCAAGCCTTATCATTAATTGTTGAGCCCTTCACCGAGGTTTTGATGGCACTTGACCATTCTATCTCACTAATGGCCAGACAAGCTTGAAATGCTACAAATCAGGCCATGCACCTCATAACTTGTGTAGTTATAAATGTATATGTAATGAAATAAAATATTATAAATAACATATATCCTTTGTACAAACATTATTTTATAATTCCAAACTAGATACATATACAACACATACTTGTAATGTTCCTATAACCCTATTCTAGTTTATTGCTACTAGTTCTTCTATTGGTCTCACTTGAGCTGCTTCTAAAAAATAATAGAAAACCCCAGCAGAAGGGAGCTAATGCCTTATAGCTTAATGAGTATAAATATTAACTACCTAAAAGGGTGTAATGCATCTCACAAAATTCAAAATCACACGGTAAACCAAAATTTCAAATCAATAAAAAATAACTTATGTAGTAAAACTTTGATTTTTTTTTTTTCAAAACTAATCAATTTCTTTTGAAATAAACTTTTGTAGAACATTTTCATAAAACCCAAGAGTTGTGTATTTGCACTAAGTAGGGTATGGTCTAAATTGACTTGAACTAATATCAACTCCCCACTCTAGTCAAATCAATATGTATAACTCCCTTGCCATATATCACAATATCAACACCAGTGCCAAGCAATCAACTGTGTATTATGATTAATATATTACTATATATTCACACACACACACACACACACACACATAGTGTGGGTTAGTTAACACTGCCTAACTTACACCTAGACTTGCCCTGATGCCTAACTTTCTATAGAATGTGAATTTAATTGATTCAACCATTGGATTACTAGTGAAACTAGTAATTACCGTACATACCAAATTTTTTAAAAAATGAAGAAACAATAACTATGCAACCAAATAGTTAACTTTTTCTCATTTTTAAATAGTAAACTGTATGTCAATTTTAAATAGTATACTATAAGTCAAAAGAAATTTTGATTGATATAAAATTTACAAATATGATCTATATAGTTGATGTTTTAAATTCAATAATAAATTTAGTGAGAAATTCATTGTATGAAAAATTATGTAATCGTGTACATTAGAGTAGTTTCAATTGATTCTCACTCACTCACTCATTCACTCACACACACACACACACACAAAATAAGTTTTGAGCTTGTGCTAAGCATGAGTAAGATTTAATTTTTTTAAAAGAAAATTTCACATAATTAATAATATTATAAATATCATAAATTCAATATTAGACAACAACACATGAAGCATTTGAGATTTTATATGAACATTCTGCATATATTGAACAATAAATTTTTCAACCCAAACTATAAAGAAAGTGTAAAATATCAATGTATACGTAACAGATTTTATGAAATAAATTTCCAATGAGTTTAGAATATTAATATAGTTATAGATGACATAATAAACAATATAATCTTAATTTGCACAAAGAAGGAAAAAATATAATCTCAACAAAAGTAATGATAAAAATTTACTTTATTTTCATTAGTCAACAACAATTGATACATGTCAAGGAGTGATCTCTATCCCCAAATATATATCCATATCCTACATACATTAATACATAATAGTACATCATATAAAAGTTAGTAATTTATAATTAGAGTGCAACTAAAAAAATTGGAAAAAAATTCAAAAAAAGTTTCTCTTCAACTATGGGGTGGTTAGATTTTGCATCCATAAAGTTTAGAAATTTGAAATTGAAATTTTAAATTATACAAAAACTTATAATTAATACACATCATTTATTTTTAACCATTTGATTTAATTATAAATTTTCATTAACTTTTTTAAACATGTATCACAATATTATTGGATATTAATTTTTCATATATTGTTTATAAATAATATATATATGTTGTACAATTAGTGAAAATAAAATTAGATATATAAAATTTTAATTAAATTTATGAAATGAGTTCAAAATTATACTTGAAAATTACATATTGGTCAATTGATGAGACAGTAAATAACTGTAAACCCATTTAAATGTAAACAATTTTCCCTAAGACTTCATGATATTACTACAAAAAATGGTATAATTTAGCGGTGGTTACTTAGTCTAACTACCGCTGAGTAAAATAATGACGGTTACAATAACTACCAGTAAATACATGGTCGAATCGACATTAGTGGCGATTAGAAGAAACCGTTGGAAATTGTATTTCAAAAAATTTTCGTATTAATTTAGTGGTAGTTAATTTAACCGCAACAATGTTTTTCTGTTATAATTTAGCGACTTAGTGGCGGTTTAGTAAACTACCGCAATGTTCTTGACAAAAATTCAAGTTAGCAGCAGTTGGTTAACTGTCGCTATTTTTAAGTCCAGTTTAAATTTAGCAGCGGTTTCTTAACCGCTACTAAATTTTTTTGTTATTTTTTTAAAAATTTTCAAATCATTCAATCTCTATATTTCCATTAGTTAATGACACTAATAATCTCTATAAAATATAAAAACAAACTCATAGTACAAGAAAAATAACTGTTATAGGCGAAAAATGGCCTCAGAAGAACGCGACAGATCCGAGCCTACCAGAGGCTAGATCATCTAGCTCACTGAAGATGTATAGCAAGCCTCACCTCGCTCGCTGCTAGATAGTGATACAGTGAGGTGATCATAAGACCAGCTCATCAAGTAGTCGACCATCTTGCTCGAGCTTGCTACCCCGCTATAACAGCATCAAGCTTGCTACAGTGGATTCCCATAATGACCTAGAACTAGGAATTCTAGCTCGGGATGTCGAACACCTCGCACGATAAAGTAGCACCGAACAACTGATGCATATAAATACAAGTCCACAGCCAATAAGGGGGCCCACCCCACAGTCTAAATCCTGCAATAGTCAGATTGTAGTCTTTTACTATCTTTTCTATTTATATCTTGATGTAACACAATTGTAGTTTATAATAATTTTGTCTCATTCTCCCTTTCCTTAAATAGGAAAGCCTTGTTAGAAGGAAGGGAGGAGGAGGCAATCTTGCATGCCAATATTATGTGTAAACAATTCTTCATATTAATGAAATCTCTGCCATGGACGTACAGTCTGGTGCCACCCGGATTTAGTTGAACAATGTTAAAAACATAGTCTGGCGCTTCTCCCTCTCCCTTTGCCTCTTTGAACTTTGGAAGTAGTATAGGATCCTGAACACATCCCCCATTGGCCGGAATTTGGAATTCTCCACACGAGCCAAATTTTGACATCAACATCTTGGCGCCATCTGTGGGGATCCATCTGCTCTCTAAAGTCTCCATTGCAGCTTAACAATGGCGATAGGAAGAACCACCCGGAGCTTAACCACTCCAGCCCTTCAATCGATGAACACTCCTGTTGTAGGGGCTCACCAACAGTCTACTGCTGCTTCTGAAACTCAAGAGGCACCAATGCCCGACCAACCTTGCCCGGCGCTCGAAAGCACGATAAGAGAGCTAGTTGAAACCATCAAAGCACTGGTACAGGCCCAAGTTTAGAGCACGCAAAGACAAAAAGAGATCATGATATAGCTCCAACAGCTTTGTAAAGAGGCTCAGAAGGAAACTCATAAAGATCATGATAGTCAGCAACTGGGGGGCTCACAACGGGTAGGAAGCTCCACCCCTCAGTATGGGACACATAGTCGAACAATGGAGGAAATCCTCTGCAGGCTTGAATGGCTAAAAGAGCGCTCGCAACCTTAAAGCCACCAGCCTTGCCATGAGGAAAGCTCTCCATTTTCTATGGAGATCGAGACGTGGCCTCTCCCACAGAAGCTCAAAGTGCCTGTGATCCCACTATACGATGGGAATAGCGACCCTGAGTGACCACCTAGATGCGTTCCAGATGGACCTCTAGATAGCTAACCCCCTCATGAAGTGCCGCGTCTTTCCCACCACATTAGGGGGAATGTCTCGGGCATGGTTCAAGCACCTCCCAGCTCGCAGCATTGACGACTGGGAAGAATGCCAAAGGAAATTCATCAACCAATATCGGGCATTCAAGAAACAGCTTGCGCCCCTTGCCATCTCACGATGATCTTCCAACGTAAGGGTGAGTCACTCAAAGACTACGTAGCTTAATTCAGGCATGAAGCCAACTCAGTGGAAGACCCTTCCGAGGAAAGTATCTTAACAGTGATCTCAGCAGGACTTTGCAAAGATGAAAAATTGTACAGAAGCCTCTACATGTCCCCAGCTCAAGACCTTGCTGAATTCTACGAGCGAGCTGCCAAATAAATAAGATGGGAAGAAACCTTCAGAATGGAGGAGCCAGGCACAGAGCATACCCCAATGGTCCCACCACGAGTAGAAAGAGAGGGAGTGAGAGCCATGAAGACCCCACTCCTCAATCCACAAAGAAGGCGAGGCCTCAACAACTTGGAGGTCACTTCAAAAACTACAGCATCCTGTCCAATACACAGGATAGACTTTTTATCATGAAAAAGGACAATGAGGACTTCGGAAGGCCCAGATCGATGAGAGCCACTGCCAGGTCTAGAGATCCAAACAGATTCTACGCCTACCATAATGAGGCTGGACATACCACCTCAGAGTGTCGAGCACTGAAAGATGCCATTGAAGACTTCATCAGAAGAGGCCAATTATAGGATTACGTGATAATGCCATCGGAATAGCACGCTTGACAGGCCCAGTGAGTTATCACACAAGAGCCTGAGCCCTCTATCAGAACCATATTCTAATCTTGTAAATATTCATTTGCCATTAATGGTGATAAGTTGTATCAACCATTGTATATTGAATTAAAGTCACCGATTGGCCAAGCATTGTCCAAACAAAGGGTTTTTACTCCATCACTGCAAGGATATATCCGGGGGCAAGACGACGCAAGGCCTACCCCATCAATATATCCAGAGCAAGCCATATCTCATGAACTGCGTCAGGGGGTACAAATTCCTTGACCACTGAGCAATGAGCTCACTATGGTACTCACATGTAACCTCGCTATGCGACAAGCCATCATCTCAACAAAAACCAAGCATGTCCGAGGGTGAGATGGCCTAGAGCCTACCTTGCGTCCGAGGGTGAGATAGCTTCAGAGCCTACCTCGCGATACCATAAACACAATCTGTCCGGGGCCAAGACAACTCCAGAGCCTACCTCATGTCTGAGGGTGAGATGACCTAGAGCCTACCTCACGTTTGAGGGTGAGATGACCCCAGAGCCTACCTCGCATCCGAGGGTGAGACAACCCAGAGCCTACCTCGCATCCGAGGGTGAGATGGCCCGTGAGCCTACCCTAACTACATCTCCAAACTAAACAATAAATGGCCAGCTCGCCACATAGCCGGGATGCCAGAATGACCCTGTCGCAGCTCTCATGTGACATATACATTCATAGCTAGCATGTAACCAGAAAATCACAGTTTGCGCACCTGATTTCTCATCAGTTACAGCTCATATATGACCTAGCTCTCACTCACTAAGAACAATTAAACAAAAGGTAGAAAACTAAAGTGCAACCGATTGGCCAGAGGAACATTTCATTAATCATCAGAAATTTACACACAATGATGCACCAAGCATCCATTACAACATTCAAAAGGAGAAAAGCTCATATAGCAAAAAGACCTTACTCAGCGAGGTGAAATTACATCAGATGAAGAAGAAATACAGAAACAAAGGTATGAAGCTCAAAGGCCTGGCACTACCATTCCTGTAAGAAGAACAGAAAGCCTACCATTAGTCAGTGAGCTCTCACCTATAGGAAGGGCAGCAACCTCCAGCTGCTCTTGCTTATTTCCATCCAGCGCGTCCACCTGAGCTAGACTTGGTACAAATCAAAAAGTCATAAAAAGTCGACTGGCTAGGCAGCAGCCCACAAGTGATGCCGGGAAGAAATAATCCAAGATCATCATAAGATCCTCCAGGAGCCCACCAGACGGATCCTACGATGGAGCCATGTGCAACGGGCTATCCATGACTTTCGACATTCTGCAACAGGCCATCCATATCTTAACGAGCTTCGTCAGAAGCTAAGACACCAAAACTCATGGAGATCATTAGACTCCTTCATTAAACTTCTCTGAGGAAAAAGAAGGAATTCTGTAGACTATAAACAGAACCGCCTGACCTTTTAAGGAATCCATAAGATATCTCATTGAATTTTCATCCAACGGCCCGAAACAAACGACAATGCCACGCCAACGGCCAAAAATGGCAAACAGAAGAAAGTATGGCCTCAAGTAGAATGCAATGACATTTGATGTGACAATCTGATCAAGCAAGGACATTAACTGGAGATATGAATCAAGCCTCAGAAAACTTACAACTCCCGGTTCATGAAGCAAATAGAGAGTTGGGGGGCTTATATTATAGGTGAAAAATGGCCTTAGAAGAACACGACAAATTCGAGCCTGCCAGAGGCCAGATTATCCAGCTTGTTGAAGATGCCCAGCAAGCCCCATCTTGCTCACTACTAGATAGCGATACAGTGAGGTGATCATAAGACTAGCTTGTCAAGTAATCGACTATCCTACTCGTGCTCGCTACCCCACTACAGTAGCATTAAGCTCGTTATAGCGGATTCCTATAACGACCCCGAACTAGGAATTCCAGCTCAGGACGCCGAATACCTCGCATGGTAAAGTAGAACCAAACGACGGATGCATATAAATACAAGTCCACAGCCAATCAAGGGGGCCCACCCTGTAGCCCAAATCCTACAACAGCCGGATTGTAGTCTTCTATTGTCTTTTCCATTTATATCTTGATGTAACACAATTGTAGTTTATAATCATTTTGCCTCATTCTCCCTTTCTTTAAATAGGAAAGCCTTGTTAGAAGGAAGGGAGGAAGAGGCATTCTTGCATGCCAATATTCTGTGTAAACAATTCTTCATATTAATGAAATCTTTGCTGTGGACATAGGATCTGGTGCTGCCCAGATTTAGCCAAATCACGTTAAAACATAGTCTTGTGCTTCTCGCTCTCCCCTTGCCTCTTGGCACTTCGGAAGTAGTATAGGATCCCAGAACTCATCCCCCGTTGGCCGGATTCTGGAATTCTCCACACAAACCAAATTTTGACTTTAACATAACATTCATTCAAATTTAATGAAAATGGCATTGATTTGAATAAAATATAACATCAATTATCTTTACATTACATTCCAGTCAAAAACTCTTTAAAACCAAAAAATACAATAAAACTTAAGGAGATTGGCTAGGATCGGTGGCATTTATATCTTGATTACTCCCACTAGAAGATCTCCTTACATGCACAGGTAAAAATTAATCTGACAAATTAATATCAACCCCTTCTTGAAAAGAAAAGAAAAAGACAAAGAATATCTTAGACTGAAAAATGACTTACATATTCAGTCATGCAAAAACAACAATTCACTTACACCATAGTTTAGCAAAATTTTAGTTTGAATAGAACAATTCAATTACCCATAAAGTAGCATAATTATACCATAGTTTGACATGCATACAAAGAAATTAAATATTATATTGGTCCAATTATGCAGAAAAATAGCAATTCAAGTATGCAGATATTGGTCCAATCAGGCAGAAAAAACAAAGATA
>JANHAO010023313.1:0-11947 GCA_026873985.1 Saraca asoca
TTAAACTGGTTGTCTTCTTCCTCCTTCATCCTCTCGGTCCTCTCCCTTCTGTGCTTCGAGAGCAGTATTGGTTCTTGAACTCCTCTCTGTTGACTGAAGTTTGGGTCATCTATACGAACCAGATTTCACTGTCAACATTTTGGCACTGTCTGTGAGAATCCATCTACTTTCTGAAGTTTCTACTGCAGCCTAATCATGCCCAGAGGAAGAATGACTCAGAGCTCTACGGTTCCAGTTTCTTAGCAGCACACCGTTGCACCCAAAACTTAAGAGGCGCAAACGCCCGACCAGTCCTGATCAGCACTTAAAAACACAGTTAGAGAGTTGGCTGAGACTGTCAAGGTGCTTGTTCAGGCACAGGCACAAAATGCTCAAAGACAAGAAAAGGTCATGGCATAACTCCAGCAACTTTGTGAGGAAGCTCAGAGAGAAGTCCGTGACGGTCGCAACAGCTAGCGATTGGGGGGCTCGCAGCAAGCAGAAGGCTTTGTCCCTCATCATGAAGGACAACGACCGACGCTAGAAGAAGTTCTCCAGAGGCTGAAACAGCTAGAAAAGTACCCTCAACATCAAAGCAATCAGCCTTGCTATGAGGAGACCTTGCCATTTTTTGTAGAGATCGAGAAGCAACCTCTCCCGCAAAAGATCAAAGTACTCGCAATCCCGCTGTATGATGGGAATAGTGACCCGAGTGATTACCTGGATGTGTTCAGTACTCAAATGGACCTCCAGACGATCGACTCCCTAGTGAAGTGTTGTGTCTTCCCCGCCATGCTAGGGGCAATACCCGTGTTTAGTTTAGGCGCCTCCCCCCGTGCAACATCAACAGTTGGGAGGAGTGTCAAAGGAAGTTTGTCAACCAATATTAGGCACTGAAGAAGCAACTCGCACCTCCTTGCCACCTCACAATGATTTTTCAGTGTAAGAACAAGTCGCTCAAAGACTATCTGGCCAGGTTCAGGCACGAGGCCAACTCCGTGAAAAATTCTTCGGAGGAAAGTGTTCTAACAGTCATCTTAGCAGGACTTCATAAAGACGGCAAGCTGTATAGAAGCCTCTACAAGTCCCCTGCTTGAGACCTCGTCGAATTTTACGATCGGGTGACCAAGCAAATAAGATGGGAAGAAACTTTCGGAACGGAGGAACCCAAGCACAAAAGGGGCCATAGTGGTCCCTCCACGAGCAAAAAGAGGGGTAGCGAGAGTTACGACAGCCCTACTCCTCATCTCGTAAAGAAGGCAAAACCTCAGCGGCCCAAAGACCGCTTTGAGAGCTATAGCATCCTGTCAGACACTCAGGACAGAATTTTTACCGCAGAAAGGCATAACGAGGACTTCGAAAAATCCCAGGCATTAAGGGCATCCTCTAAATCTAGAGACCAAAGCAGATTTTATGCTTATCACAATGAAGCTGGACATACCACCTCAGAGTGTCAGACACTAAGAGGTGCCATAGAAGACCTCATCAAAAGGGGCCGATTACAGGATTACATGGTAAGACCATCAAGATAGTGCACTCAGTAAGCTCAACGAGTTATCACCCAAGAGCCTGAGCCCTCCGTTAGGACCATATTCTAATCCTGTAACTTCTCAATGGTGTCTGGCTGTATCAACTGTTGCACACCGAATCAATGAAAATTGTCGATTGGCCAAAATATTATGTAGATAGAAGTCTTCTTTTTGTCTTCACATAATCGCTGCAGTGGATGGTTTTCACCCCGCTACAGCTTACTTGCTACAGTGAATGATTTTCACCTTACTACAGTATCGCTCCACAAACTTATCTCAAGCAAAAGACTTTCACCTTACAAAAATGAAATCGAGGGTGAGACGGCCCTTGAGCCTACCTTGCAATGCCTGAGGGTGAGACGGCCCTTGAGCCTACCTCGTAATGCCCGATGGTAAGATGGCCCTTGAGCCTACCTCGAGGCTTCGAAAATAAAAACAAAATTGAGGGTAAGACGGCCCCTGAGCTTACCTCGTGGTTACAAAAACTAAAAACTCAGTGAACGGTTTTTACCTCGCCATTATGGAAATGAAATCATCATGATCACCCGCAGCTCTCATGCGGACGAGTTTCTCACGGCTTTCATGCAAATAAATTTCCACAACTTTCATGTAGACGTATCTTAAATGAGATCTCTCGGGTGCAGCTCACATGCGACCCCTCTCATTCACAATGAGTCGAGCAGTCAGAAAAATGAAAGCATAGCTGACTGGCCGAAGGGAGAAATTCTCATTAATTATCACAAGTTTGCATACAATAATGCGTAAAGCATTCATTATAGTTTTCAAAAAGGAGAAGAATTCATCTCACATAAAGACCTTAACAAGCGAGGCGACGGTACATCAGAGGAAAAAGACTGAAAGCCTAGCACTACGATTCCTGCAAAAGCAGCCAAAAGGCCGGCTACTAGTCATTGGGCTCGCAGAAGAGCAGCAGCCTCAGAGTTCCTCCTGCATATTCCTCTGACACGCCCTCCTAAGCCGCACACAGCAATTGAAAAAGTTGTAGAAGCTGGCTGGCCAGGCAGCAGCATCACATGCAATGGTCACAGAAGGTGGCCAGAAGTCACCACAAGATCCCCCAGGAGCCCACCTGGTGAATCCAGTGACGAAGCCATGTGCAATGGGCCATCCTTGTCTCCCAGCACTCTACAACAGGCCATCCATGTCTCAGCAAGCTTCGCCGGAAGCCAAGACACCAAAGCACAAGGAGCTCTTCAGTCTCCTTCATTGTGTTTCTCTGAGATGAATGAAAGAATACCCCAGGCTATATAAAGACCTGCTTGGCCCTTTGAAGAATCCAAAAAGAATCTGATATGATCTTCATCCAACGACCCGAAATGAGCGATAATGTCATGCCAATGGCCAAAAATGGCAAACAGGAGAAAGTATGGCCTAAAGCAGAACAAAAAGACATCTGACATAATACTTCGGTCAAAGAAGGACACTGACTGAAGATACGAATCAAGCCTCGGAAACATGCAACTCCTGGTCCGTAAAGCAAACCAAGAGTTGGGAGGCTTATATTGTATACAAAAATTGGCCTCGCAAGGACGAGTCCTCGAGTACAACAAAGACCAAGTCTCACGCTCCAGAGAGCGGCAACAGCAAAGTAATTCCAAGTGTCAAGCCCTGCCTCGCTCGTCGCAATACAACGAAACTGCGAGGGCTTTGGGTACATTCCACGAAACAGTCTCCCCCACGAGGAACGGCCCAGCGAAGAAATCACAAGATCGGATCGTCGAGTGATCAGCCACTCCGCTTAAGCTCGCTCTCTCGTTACAATGACACCCAGCTCGCTACAGCAGAGTCCGCGATGCTTCCAAGCCATAGATCCCCTGCTCAGAACGTTGAGCAGATGCAAGTCCACCGCCAACCTAGGGGGACCATTCAGCAGCCTACTTTCTGTAATAGCCGGATTGTAGCCATTTTTGCTGTCTTTTCTCATTTATTATTTGATGTTACACAACTGTAACTTGTAATTAATGCATGTAACCCCCTCCTTCCTCTATAAATAGGATTGCCCTGTTAGAAGAAGGGAGAGGGACAATTTCTGTAAGCAGAAACCCTACAACTATTATTTCTCAATACAAATCATCCGTAGACGTAGGGTCCGGTGCCACCCGAATTTAGCCGAACAACGTTAAACTGGTTGTCTTCTTCCTCCTTCATCCTCTCGGTCCTCTCCCTTCCGTGTTTCAAAAGCAGTATTAGTTCCCGAACTCCTCCTTGTTGACTGAAATTTGGGTCATCCATACGAATCAGATTTTCACGTCAACATATCATTTTTTTAATAAAAAGTTATAAATATATATATGGAGAGATTGTGCATATAATAAATACATAAAATTATAACTTTATCATTAAAAAATTTATGGTTTCCTTTATTTTTATGCAAAGGTTACAATTTTTAATAAAAACATTATAAAAAATATAAAATTTTATCATAAAACTTATAATAGTAGGTATTCATACGAATATTTTTTTTTAGTCCATAGCAAAAGTTATTGTTGAATTAAACACTAAACACTAGAAAAAGTTTGGTATAGTATATTTTAGGATCAAACTTCATAATGTTTAAACATGTATTAAGTGACACTTGAAATTATTTTGTAACATTAAAATTTCAATGTTATTATTTATTATCTTATGATAATAAAATAAATCTTAAAATGAAGTGATTTTCTAATTCATAAAAAAAAAAGATAATAATATCTCAATCCTATGATTATGAGATTACTTGATAAACAATTTTTTTTATTAGTTTTGAATTGATTCAAGGGGTTTTAGTTATTTGATTAAATAAATAAGTTATTTTAAATGTTTGATAAATAATTATTTGAATTAATTTTTTAAGTTTTAAAAAGTTAATTTTAAAAAATTGGCCTGTTTGGGAAGTAGGTTTTTTGTTTTTAAAAACAGTTTTTTTATTTTTCTGTTCTCCAAAAAAAAAAATCTGTTTGGTAATCTATTTTCAAAAACTGTTTTTCAAAAACTATTTTAAAAAATTGTAACTAAAAAACAGTTTTCAGGAAACAGTAAAATGATGTTTTCCCTTATTTTTGTATATAGCTGTTTTTAGATTTTTTTCAAAACTAAGAAGAATACCTATTTTCATTAATGACAAGGTTGTAAATAATATTAAATATATTTTTTTTATCTTCAAAAATAAAGAAAATATTTTTTTTCAAAATTTACATCCAAACAAGTTTTTTATTTTTTAGTTCTAAAAAAAACCGTTTTAAAAAATTATTTTTAAAAATAATAAAACAAAAACACCTGAAAATACTTCCAAACAGGCCCAAAGAACCTAATTTTTAAATGTTGTTTTACATTTATGGTGCAAAAAGATATCAATACCTCTGATCAATTCAATTTTTGACACTCTTATTTTTTATACACAGAAAAATCCTATAAGAGATATAAATAAAGACAAATAATTTTTTAATTGATTTATATGTATTAAATATATTATTTAATTTTTTCTCCTTTTTATTTTAACATTAACTTATAAGAAATAACAATATTAACAATAATAATAATAATTAATAATAACAAGAAACTTATTAACTTATAAGAAATAATAATATAAATAATAACAATAATAAAAATAGTAATAATAAGAAACTTATTTTTATCTAAAATTAACTATTTTTTAATTAAAAATTTATAAGAAATTATAACTATTTGTTTCTTATAAAAATATAATAAATAATAAATTATAATTATTTATTTTTAAAAAATTAATAAATAATAAATTATAATAAGTTTTTTAAAAGAAAATTTTGAAATATAATAATAATATTTTGGATAAAAATATTTAAATAAATTAATATATATTTATATATAATTTTATATACAAATAATTAATAATAAATAATTAATTTTATCAAATATTTTTATATAAATAATTAATATTATAAATTAATACAATTAATTATCATTTTATCCCGAAAAGGTTTATGACCAAGACGCTGGGGAGGGGTTTGTAGTGTGGAATTGAATGTGGCGTTGATAAAGGGACAACCTCCCAACAAAATCACACTTCTCTCTCCAATGAGCCGTTGCTCAACAGCTATCATGCTTTGATTACAACTGTTTAAAACGACATGAAAAACAAGCTTCCCACCCACTTTCGTTTTCCATTTGGTCATTATGATGAAAGTATAAGGGTAATATAGGAATTTCGATCGTTCCATAACCAAAATCCCCGAGTGGGGTCCATACTTTCCCTGCTATAAATAACCAAGCTTTCTCTACATGCCAAAGTCCCCTCCAACGCAAAAAGCTCTCCACTAACTCTCTCTCTCCTTCAAGCTTGCTTTTCCTTCTTCACCCCACTTCTTTCATTTTTCTCTCAGATACTCAAACTTAAAACGAAGAAAACAGCCAAAAGAATATTTTCCCACCACCGCAGCTATTACAGAGCACACACAATCATAGGCAGAATTAAAGGAAAAAGCCGTTAACTTTACAGAAAATAATGGTGGACGTGGACCGGAGGATGACCGGCCTAAACCCGGCTCACATAGCCGGTCTCCGGAGACTCTCCGCCAGAGCCGCCTCCGTTCCTTCCACTGCAACGGCATCGTCGCTTCCCATACGAAACGGTCTTCTCTCATTCTCATCTCTAGCTGATAAGGTCATAACCCACCTCCGCAACTCCGGCATACAGGTGCAACCCGGTCTCTCCGATGCAGAGTTCGCTCGCGCTGAAGCAGAGTTCGGCTTCGCGTTTCCACCAGACCTTCGAGCCGTTCTCGCCGCCGGCCTGCCTGTTGGACCCGGCTTCCCTGATTGGCGCTCCACCGGAGCTCGGCTCCATCTTCGTGCTTCACTGGACCTGCCCATCGCCGCGATTTCTTTCCAAATTGCCAGGAACACTTTCTGGTCCAAGTCTTGGGGTCCGAGACCATCCGAACCCGAGAAGGCATTACGGGTTGCCAGAAATGCACTGAAAAGAGCTCCACTTTTGATACCCATCTTCAACCATTGCTACATTCCATGCAATCCCTCTCTAGCTGGTAACCCCGTCTTCTTCGTCGATGAGAATAGGATCTTCTGCTGCGGTTTGGATCTATCCGATTTCTTTGAACGTGAGTCTCTGTTCCGGAGCACCGAATCCGACCCCCAGCTTCTCAAAAAACAAAGATCCCTCAGCGAGAAATCGGCCGGTTCGTCAACCAATTTCTCACGGAGAAGCTTAGACAACGGTGTCGTTTTCGGGGGTAGGACACCGAGGTGGGTTGAGTTTTGGAGTGACGCATCCATCGATAAGCGGAGGAGGAATTCTTCGTCATCTTCTTCTTCGTCGCCGGAGAGGTTTATCGACCTGCCGAGATCAGAAATCCCAAAATGGGTTGAAGAGTACATAGGACAAATAGGATCCGTTTTGAGAGAAGGCAGGTGGAGCGAATCAGATATATCCGAAATCGTGCAGGTGTCGGCCTCAGGATTCTTCGAAGGGGAGATGGTTTTGTTAGATAATCAAGCGGTACTGGATGCTCTGTTGTTGAAAGCGGACAGATTCTCAGACTTCCTGCGTAAAGCTGGATGGAGCTCCGAAGAGGTTTCGGAGGCTTTAGGATTCGACTTTCGACCCGAGAAGGAAAGGAAACCGGTTAAGAAGCTATCCCCGGAATTGGTGGAAAAAATAGGGAAACTGGCTGAATCGGTAACCCGATCATAATACTTGGATCAATATTTTCTTTTTAAATTTTTTTTTCATTTGAAGTTTTACTAATTTAAAAAGCCTCGGGTTTGGAGTTCCCTCTTTTGGACAAACATGGAGGAATTGGGGACAAGAGTTGTACTATGAAACAGTGCACAAATACATGAAAGGGTTCAAAATTACATGTTTATCATAATATTTTATATAAATAAATAAATGTTCATAAATATAGATAGACATTTTGATGCTATTCTCTAATTCTCCTGAGCAATTAACTATTATTGTTGTGCTTTTATAAGTTTCATGTGTTTTGAACCTTTGGGTTATAATTTCTGGAATTTATTTTGAACATCATCTTTTGGGATATAATTTGGAAAATAATATATGTAATTATAGAAATGTGTGTTGAGCTGGAATAGGCCTGGTTTCAAAACGAGCAGATGCACGTGTGAATGAATATTGAAATGCTAAATGTGAGCTCCAATGAGAAGATGGAGTTGGTGTGGGACAGTACAACATAATATTGGACGGCAGGCCAGCCAGCCTGCCTGCAATCAGAGAAATGAGAGATGTCATTTAAATCATTGTTTAAATGATGTGTTTTGCACCTTCATATCAAACTAGTCAGGTTGGTCCTTCAAATCAAAGTTTCATAGGAGGGCCACTTTTTTGCTTTTGGATTAAAGAAGCCATTTATTTTCATGAGAGAATTAATTTTAAAAAAATCGTGTGTGTTTTCTTGAAATTTGGAAAAAGGATATGCATGGATGTATGAGTAACGGGGCTTGCAGATTGCAGGAAGGGAGAGAAAACCGACGCATAAACTTTTCGAGGTTTGGCTTTTCAGAGGCTTGTAGGCTGTATTTTCCCTTTTTTTTTTTTTTTTATAATTTTGAGTATGAGGGAGAAGGGCATGTTTGGAAGCCAATGTGGAAAGAGTTCCGTACAAAGAGCTTAACGAATGCCATTGGCTTCTTCTTGGCACCTTCTATGGTTTGAATATATTTGAGGTTCGTGGTAATGAGAATGAGAAATGAAAGTTAAAATTGTACTTTTTTTATCTTTTGTTATGGGTTTTGTCTTTGCTTGCTTTGTGGACATCTTGGGGAGCATCTAGTGCACCTCCTCATGTGATGGAGCCTCCCATTGGTACGGCCTAAATGGTTCATCTCATTTGGTTTCCTCTTTTTCTCATTTCAAACTTGTTTTAATTGTTTTCTTATAATTCAATTTTAATATTTTTTTCTAAAATCATGAAATGCCCATTTATTACAATATTCAATAAATGAAAAGAATCATAACACGACAAAATTGAACCCCTTTAGATACTTTTTCTTGTGGACGGACTATGGACAATGCAATAAAAGAAAAAAAAAAGTGAAAAGAAACATAATAGAGGGGGGATACAACTAGTCAAGATATATTTGTAAAGTGACTTTTACATGTACAAAAATCTAACCATGTATTGTGGAGTTCGCAGTTGGATCTTTGCTGGGTTTAGAAATCTGACCTGATATTTTGAAGCTAACCCACAAATAATGATGGATTGTGAAAGTGAAAACAGACAAATTGAGTGATTAAGCTCGGGAAAGAAAGATAGAATTGAGATCCTTACTTGATCGATCAAAGAAATACCCTTTTCAAGGAAAAAAAAATCATTGTAATTGAAATGAAATAATTAGGGATGACAAAGGACAATTATGAAAAACAAAAATCAAAATAATTCAAAAGTCGATCATGCAGATGAAATGTGACATTTAACGAAATAAATAGTCACTCCTAATGACTAGTAAAGTACAAAATAAATGTTAAAATTGCATCAACACTAAGTGTCACTTGACCGTTGATCCTCCTCTTATCCATATTCATGTACATTCTCATCGCATCCATGTGCTAGATACACCTATACCCAATATTCCAACGAGCCCGGATATTTTTATAGGCTTAGCCCATCATTCTTTGTTTGTGTCTTCACTCCTTCAAACATCACTAAGGATATATTCAAATTGAGTTTGGATAAGCATTTTGTTATGAGTATTTTCTGAATAATGCAAAATAGACTCGTCAAGGCCTAAGGGGCCCAAATCACCTTACAATTGAGGTCGCTCAGCGGGAGTATCAGCTTGCTAGCTGCGAACTTAGAACACAGATCGAGGTCGAAGCAAGAACCCGACTTGTTAGGAAGGGCGCCAGGTAGCTAAATAAAGCACAACGCCCAAACCGTCTTTCAGCAAACTCACTCAAGACAAATCTAGTGACGAGATCAATTCTTGTGACCAGCAGATCGTCCAATATGAGTCTAGGTCACTAAGATAGCAAGCCGAGCATGAGTACGGAAGCCTAGTTATCAGTTGGGGGCACACATTCCCAACTGACAGGTTAGCCTCCAAAATCAACACATCAGTCTTCAACAGTCAGACAGTGATTTACCCAGCATTTATTATTTAACGCCTGACATTTATTGCCTGATGAGGTGGAGATAGTCATTTTGTTGTTTGTCAAATTATACTTGTAACTCTCACCTCTTCTATAAATAGGGGGAAGATCATTTTAAGAGATATAGTGAAAATTGCATGCAAACACTTTGCCAGAATAGTGAAAGAGCACTGATATTGTATCTTCATTGAGTTACATGGAAAAACCATCACACCAAGCTAATATAATTCACCATAGACGTAGGAGCCGAGCTGGCTTTAGCTGAATTATGATAAAAAGCTTCTGGTGTTTGTTGTTCTTCCTCTCCTCTTTCCTCTTTCTTTTCCATTACCTCATGTATTCAGCTTGCAGTGTGGGGTGATATCAAACTGATACTTGTTGACCAGATTTTGCCATCAACACACTTATTGCTTATTAAAAAAATTAATTTTTAATTGAATTAAGATTGAATGAATCAGTTAAGAGTTGTAGGACTTAAACCAGAAAAAGGGAGCTGGAAAAAAATAAAAGAAATAGTCTATGATTATTTAGTATGTATAATTTAGAATGAGAAGAATAGTCTATGATTATTTAGTCTGTATAGTTTAGAGTTTAAGAAATTAAGACTCTCACTTTTGTATCCTTTATCTTATTATCCTAATCAAACGACCCTTAAATACCTAGCGTTTATACTCTAGTTCATTATTTATCAAGTATAAATAAAAACATTTTTTTTCATTCATAAATATAAAATAACATCAATATTGGTATATTTTGAAGCTAACCCACAAATAATGATGGATTGTGGAAGTGAAAACAAACATATTGAGTGATTAAGCTCAGGAAAGAAAGATAGAATTGAGATTCTTACTTAATCAATCAAAGAAATGCCCTTTTCAGGGAAAAAAAAAACATTGTGATTGAAATAAAATAATTAGAGATGACAAAGGACAATTATGAAAAAGAGAAGTCAAAATGATCCAAAAGTCGATCATGCAAATGAAATGTGACATTTAACGGAATAAATGATCAATCCTGATGACTAGTAAAGTATAAAATAAATGTTAAAATTGTTGGAAGTGCCCGGAAGTTCAAAGCTTTTTCAAAAATAATCGGATCGAGCAAATCCACCCTGAATCATGTTGGTTTTGGACAATTAAAGCATAATAAGCTTATAAGGAAACTCCACTAACCTTTAGGGAAGCTTGAACGCAGTGGAAGAAGGCCAGAAAGCTTGCCACCAATCCGGTCTAATTGTCCCAGTCCTGTCGGTGATCCACGTTGGAAAATGCTTGAATCAGGCCACTACTACCTTCCCAATGTTCTAGCCAAGCTGAGGGAGCAGACTTCTAATTCAAAATCGGAAGATTTCGCCAGGACCGAAGAAGGGAGGAGCAATGGGTTTTAGGCCCGTTTGAGCTTACCGGTGGTCTCAACATCGCCTTAGCCAAACGCACCGTCTCGGCCTTATATAGGGCCGGTCCCTAAACGACGGCATTTTGACGTGCTGCCCAGGCAGTTTTCTTAAACTACATTTTGGCCCTATGTAATTTTCATAAATTATAATTTTGCCCCTATAATTTCATAAATTACATTTTGGTCTCTGGATATAAATATATCCCACATTTAGTCATAATTCATTCTCCGTTATACGTATGACCCAAAAGGCCTCCAAAATGTTAGCAAAAGTCCATAATGCTTTTCAAACCATTTGAAGGCAGATAAAATTAATCTAATTAATTTTATCCAATGATTAATTTCTCCAAATTAATTCTCCATGGACTTTAAGCTATAAGCAGACTCTAACAAGCCATTATAACTATCCAAATTTTGGTATGAGTCAATAAAGTGACAAGCCTGTCCGTGAATGATCTCAATGCATGATTCGATCCCTTCATTACTATATCCAGATTAGTTAAAGGTATGGATGACAGTCAACCTTTATAACTAATCATATTTTCTCAACATTACGAATTATTTGACTTAGATGAATCTGAGCACTCAAATCCAATTTGAGTCTCGATTCAACCTTGTACAAGGATTTCAATCGTTAAACTAATTCGTTGAGTGGCCGTCGGATATCACTCAAAAGAGCAGTAATGAATCCTATCTTGATTAGGTAATATTTAACTATATTTTCAGAAATACCCAACACAAGCCTTTATAGTTTCCTCATGATTAGAGTTACGTTTGACTTAGTCAAGTATAACCTTCCATGCAAAAGATAGCCTACAATCTCAAGTTAAAGGATTAGCCATGCGATCACTACTAGAGATTAACTAATGACGTAGCTCCATATAGTATCTCCAAATGGGTCAGACAAGATCACGATTGTCAGTTACATTTCTCCAAACTA
>JANHAO010023314.1:0-11933 GCA_026873985.1 Saraca asoca
AAAATAAAAAACTTGTTTGGATGTAAATTTTGAAAACAAGTGTTTTCTTTATTTTTTAAGATGAAAAAAATGTATTTAATATTATCTATAATTTTATCATTAATGAAAATAGATTTTCTTCTTATTTTTGAAAAAAAATCTGAAAACAGTTACATACAAAAACAAGGGAAAACAATATTTTACTATTTCCTGAAAACTGTTTTTCAGTTACACTTTTAGAAAACAGTTTTTGAAAACAGGTTGTCAAATAGATTTTTTTGTTTTCAGAAAACAGAAAAATAAAAAAATTATTTTTGAAAACAAAAAAATAGGTTTCAAAACAGGCCCTTATTTGTTTTAATTTTACTGTTCTACTTATTCATTTCTATATTAATACTTATTCTCCTTGATACTTTCTTTTAGGATCAGCAAACATCCACTCTTGATACTAAGCCATCTATATGAGCAAATATAAATGTCAATCAATAAACATCAATCACACATGGTCTCGTGGTGGCCCCAGAAGAAACACATTTTAAACAGTGTGTAGTTTTATTGGAGCAAATTATCAATAATCCTGATTCCACACCTCTACATAAATCTTTTTATCAAGATGTCAAATTGCAAAATGTCAAAAAGACTTAACAATTTGATAAGGCAAACAAAATGATAACAATTTTGGATTTTTTACTATCAAAGGAAGATGAGACTTTCTTGACATTTGTTTTCGACAAGATCAAGTCAAATGGCCTTAAATCTACATCTAAAGCTAATAATGATAGATGAAATAAAATAAAGCAAGCCATCCAGACCCTAAACACTGTTATGCAAAATGATTTGGAGATTGTTATTTTTGATAACCAATAACATAATGCTTTCTAGTCTTCACTTCAAAATTTGCAAGGCACTTTTGAAATCGAAGTCACCATTGGTTTAAAGTCCTTTGTCTTTAATTTCCCGAAACAACTGCCCGCCCATTCAAATGTGGTTAAAGCTTGTGTTGTTGTTGAAGGCAACTTCTAAGAATTGTTGATGAAGAAAGAAGAGTTGGTTAGATTCCCCAAAAATGCTGCTGACTAGGAGATGACTAATTGAAAAATACAATGTAACTATGGAGTTAGCCAAGAACAATTCAAAGGAGATTGTTACAACTAAGTTAAAGATTGCAAAATTAAAAGAAGAACATCATTGACTCAGAGCAAACCAACTGAACTTAGAAGTTGTAGCTAAATCAGCCAATGAAGATGGGTCCATTTCACTAGAAAAGTCAGAGATGTCTTAATTGATCTTAAAACAACTACAACACAAGTGCATGAGGTTGGTTTTGCTTGCAAAATAGTACAGACATAGAAAATGGTGACTACTCAACAATGAAGAGAATTCCAATCTACCTATAAGTCAAACTTTAAGAGAATTTCCCATTCTTAAATAGTGTTGTAACTTTATTCTAACTTCTCAATGTGCACTTCATGAATGCTTGGTTTATATGTTTTCAAATATTTACTATTTATAATTTCAGTAATATTTTTATTAACATGTTTCGTTTTATAACTATTTTCATTTAATGTATGTGTAACCTTAAATGGTCTTTCACAATAAGGAGTCCATTTACTATATTTTGATGTCTTCTGCATTAACAATATAACTTTCCAAAGTAGTTGGCCAACATCTAACTTTTTTACTTTTTAATGCTTAATATAAGACTTGGCTAATTTTTCTTTATTGTGGATCAAATTATCTAGGCTCACCATCTAATTTTCATTTAGATATTCTAGTTCTTTAAGCATTAGATCATTGTAATCAACCTTAGGTAATTGATTTTGCCTTGAACACTTAAAGATTGAACTGTCACTTTGACAAGAATAAAAACATCATGACTAAATATTAGTTTATATGGTGTAACCCCTGCTAACTCTTCATGAGTATTTCTTGTAGCCCACAAGGCATTGTCAAGCATCTTATGCCAATTTCTTGGATATTAAACAACATTCCTTATAATCACACTTATAATCATTTTATTAGCAACTTTCACTTGACCATTAGCTTGTGTGTAATAGGGTGTTGAAGTTAACATTTTAATTCTCCTCGATTTGGTATATTCTTAAACTAGTCAACTTATGAACACTATTCCATAATCTGTAGTAATCGTTTCTTGTAAACTGAATCGACAAACAATATGATGTTTGAGAAAATCAATTATATCAAATTGTTTTACTTCTTTGAACACAATTGCTTCGACCAATTTAGTGAAATAATCTATGACTACTAAAACAAAATGATGTCCTTGAGAGGATGGTGGATATATTTTCCTGATTAATTCCATTGGCTAACCTCTAAATAGTCATTATTTTATTATATAATTGAATTCAGTTACTGTTGTTCTCTGAATTGGCCCATGTTTTTGACATCCTTTGCATCCCTTGACATATCAATGCAATCTTTAATCATTTTGGGCCAATAAAAATCTTGTTGAATAAGAATTCATTTCTTTGGGCCCTAGCTTAGTGTGCACCATAAATTCCTTCATGAACTTTAGCCAATTCATTAATGCTTCTTCATTATATAAGCATTTTAGTAATTGCCCTTCAAAACCTTTCTTGTAAAAAAGCCTATCAACTAATATAAATTTGATGGCTTTCACTCTAATATTTTGACAAATTGATATTGAAGGATTTAATAAGTAATTTACTAATGAAGTTGTCCAATTTGATGATACAGTATTGACTTTATTAGAAAATACTTCTCAAGTTTTGACATTTTCCAAGAAAGCATGTTATTGAATTAATTTGGCAAATTTGTGTTTATCAATCTTGTACCCAAAAACAATTTGAGCCAATTCATTGGCTTTTTCATTTTCCAACCTCAACACATGATTTATATTTACATCTTAAACCTTTTCAAAAGTTTGAATGTGGTTGCCAATTACTTCATTAATCTCACATTTAAACATTTATTCTTGAGAAATTTGTTTTATAACTGTTGATGGTGGAATTTGGTAGGCACAAATTTTGTCAACCAGAAAAGTTTAGTATAATCCCAAATTGTGATTCCAATTAAGTGTGAAAGGGTGAGGGGTGATGAGAGTGAAAGAGGCAGAGGAAGAACAGGGAGAGGATAGTAGGAGTTTTTAACGTGATTCAGCTAAAGTCGATTGATTGACCCCTATGTCCATGATAATGTATTTTTGAGAGTGTGTTTACAGAGTTTTTGTATGTTGTTAATTGCTTAACCACTATGGTATTGGTTTTCATGCCCTTTGTACACTAATTTTAACCTCTAGTTATAGTGTTTGGGGTGTACAATCTTAACATATTCCAAGAAAGGAAAATAATAAATTAATTACAAGTTGATTCTAGCCAGTTGACATCTGTAAGTGAGGCATGCTAGTTGATTTGTTTTCATCTTTAATTACAACAAAGGCACTTTGTTCTGCAAGCTAGACCTCATTCTCATCGACCTAGGGCTGCCATTCCAACCCTCGACCAACGACCCTAAGTTCGCCCTTTGACGATCTAACGTTTTGTTTTAATGAACTCAACCCAGGTCGGAACAGGTCTTTATTAACTGGGCTTATCTATTGGGCTTTTACTAGCCCATTCATATAGTTCCAAAAACACCTATAACACTAGCCTCTTCAACTCTTGGTGCAAGCTACAGACTAGGAGCTGTAGTTTGCTGGTAAAAGCTGATAGTGATGATTTGCTATGCTGTCATTTTAGATTTTTATTTCATTGTGTCTATGCCAATTCACACCATCATTACACATTTAATGCGCACGATTTCCTATAACTGTCAGCATGGCAGTCGTGTTTCTTGTTAGAGTGTTGGATCTGGGATAGCTTATTAGCCTTTAGATCCAACCATAAGGCTAATTAAGTTATAGGAGGAGAGGAAACCCTTTCTTTCCCTCTCATTTGTCACTTTGAAAATCGGCATTTCTTCTTTCAAGTGTACCCATAGTTGCCACTGTTCCCCATTCTCCTGTTTCATTTAATTCACCATGAAGTGTTCCAGATTCTGGGTTATTAGAGACTAGTTTTCGCCAATCATTTTTATAGCTTGTTCCTATTTTCTTAACATGGTAAGCTTTCTCAGGCTTTATACTTTCTATTTTTTATGAATGCTTAGCTTTATGGGTTTCTGGTATGTTATATGGTTGTTAGAGATTCTGTCTGCTATTTTTAAGGCTGTAATTTATTAAATTTAGCCTTCTATTGCCCAGGGTTTAGTAACCTAATGGGTTTCTTAATTGAACCCCCTGGGTTTGGTTTTCAAGCATGGTAACCTAAGGCATTGTATGGCTTGTTGCATAGGAAATCTCCCTATTAATCTTAGTTTTTGGTATGGTCTGCCTACAATGACCTGACCATTCCTCCTCTTTATTTGTAGATGGTTGCAGGTCATAGACGTCGGGGTCACCAAATAGGAAGTGCCAAGGATTCTGATTCTTCAGCCAATAATGAGGAATTGGTACGTGTGGTTGATGAAGCGACCTTCGGGTGTGGTGAGGTCATAGGGGAATTCACTGTTTGTGTTGACTTTGCTTAGGGTTGACAGGTCATTCATTATCCTAGATCTTCAGCTCGCGCAGTGTTTGAGCATTATCCCTCAACCATTAGACTCGACGAGCTTAAGGACATAGTTGAGACATATCATCTTTCTAAGGGTTGTCGTATTTTGGCACCCTCTCTTGACGACCATGCAGCCTATCCCCCTTTGGGTTTTCTTGCTATCAGTATTCACCACCTTGATGCTAAGCTCAGGTTCCCAGTTCACCCTTATATTGTAGGGTTGTTGAATAAGCTAAAACTTTGCCTGTGTTGGCTCAACTCGAATTCTTATTCCCAGGCCACCTCCCTTGCCCTTGTTTACCTGAGGAATAATCCCCCGCCTCCTTCAGCAAGGGTTTTCTGCCATCTTTATAGCATTAAGAGTACCAGTTATCAAGACAGGTTTTATTATCTTTTAGCTTAGCAAATTGAGTTCAAGAAAATTTTGCCACAAGGCGATGTAAAGGGCGAGTTTAATTTAAGGAACTACAAAACCCATTGGTTTTACATTTCTTGCCCATTTTTGTATTGTATTTATAATTTTGATTTCATCTTTACTCCTGATAAGCGAGTTTAGGATGTGCAAGCTTTCATAATGTCATGTTTATTTCTTTCTCAAGCTAACATTCTATTTTATCTTACAGAGAGAGCTGGTAAGGAGAAGCTAACATTAAGGGCTGAGGAGACTAAGGTGCTAGTTTAGTTTATTGTTGTGAGCGACTTCAGTTTGCTTTGACGCTAAACATTGAGCTCACTAAAGACATCCAAGCTCGTCAAATCAAAGAGGTTGGCCCAGCAGACTTCCATCGGTCTGAAGGAATGGTGAGACTAAACCTGCATGCTCTTTAAGCCTGTACTCGATCCATTGACCCCATTGCTATTATGACCTCATCGATTTTGCCTACTACTACTGCCTCTATTGCTGTAAGTGATTCTCCTCTAGTTGTAGTAGCAACAACTTCACAAGTGTCGATTCCTATTTTGCAACCTTAGGTGGTTGAGGTGGTTAAGGTCCCATTTTCGTTTGAGTCCCCTACTAAGAAGTGAAGAATAGATAAGGGGAAGAAGATTGTCACTGTCATGGGGGAAGTGGCATTTGAGTTTGAAATTGAAAAGCAACTTGACAGCCTTCGTCCCAAGACGGGGGAGTATTTTGATTTTCTTTGGGAAAATATGGATTCAATTCTGGGGCCTCGCATAAAAGCACTAGAGTTGGAGGTGTCCAATGAGGACTTGATGGACAACATTACTCATTGTGGCCTGCTAGTAAGTTAAACTCTTCTATTTTGACCCTTTTGTTACATTGTAAGCTAACTTCATTACTTGTTTTGTCAAAACACACTTGAGACAATAAAGCTGAAGGGTAAGCTTTTGACTTGGGAGGAGGAGAGAAAGAAGCTCGAGAGTGATTTGGCTGCCATAAAAGCTGAGGCATCAAAACTGAAGGACATAACAAGAAATGCCAAGGCTGCTAAGAAAGAAGCTGAGGAAACTCTATCTTGTAAAGTAGCTAATAGCAAGGCTATCAAGTTCAACCTTGCTTTAGATCTTAATAAGGTAGCTGATGAGCTAGCAAGAGTGAAGCATGAGTTGGATGCAGTAGCGCAGCAAGTTGAGGTTGCTGACTGCTGAGAAGGAGAGAGAGACAACCAGGAAAGAAGTTGCTTTAGCAAAAGAGGAAACTGTTGTGTAGGTCACCCAAGTGGATGTTCCTATTCACCTTATGGAAAAAGCACCCAGATATGGACTTCTCCTTCTTTGGTGGGAATGCCTTTGAGGTTATTAAGGGCTTCGAGGAAGAGGAGAAAATAGTTTCCCCCCAGTAAGAATGTGTGGCCTAAAGGTGAAGTTTCTTCTACTCAGGGCATTATTCGAAAAGATAGCAACCCATAGGTCATTGAGGCTAGTAATGATCAAGTGATGGATGACTTGCTTGTTCCATATGTTGATCCTTTTGCCCATAGGAGCCCAAATACTGAGGACTAACTTACTTCGTAGGCCATGATTTTATTATTTTTGAACTTGCAAATGTAAATTCTCTTCATAAAAAGAGGTTTTTAATGAACTGTTTTATAATATCCCTACTTTGTTTTTTGGTTTCCATGATTGAATGCTCAGTAGACTGCATGCAACACTTCTGCTAGCAAATCATAGCTTAATAAGCATTTGCTGAATAGAATGCCTAGTAAGTTGCATCAATATGCCTTTAGTTAGTTAACCATGACAATGTATATTTACCAAGCAAGGCAATATATATTTGTCTACTACCCACGTCAATGTATATTTATCGAGCAAGGTAATGTATATTTGTCAGATTGATCAGGACAATGTATATTTACACGAGCAAGATAATATATATTGATGAGTAGATTATAATAATGTATATTTGTCAAGTATTCTTGGTAAGTCATGCCTCAGCCATTAATGAGTTGACTGATTTGGCAAGTCACATGAGAGCTGTACCTTAAATATGACAAGTGTTCAGATAGGTCGTATGAAAGTTGTGCCTTTTGATAACATGTGTGCCCAGGTAGGTCGCATAAGAGTTGTGCCTCAATTAGCACAAATAAATCACGTAGCAACAATCATGTTACGCAATGGGTCATAGATAGTGACCTTTTGGTCAATTTGAATGAGTTTTAAGATGGCTCATTTGAGAGTAGCTCATTTCTTATATGACACTTCAAAAATTTATTCAGAATTTAACAAGTAGAGATGTAATGTTACAGGAATTAAAGGGTGAGCTAAAATTTATTGATAGTATGGGCAGAGATGCTCTGTATTCCAAACTTGTAGGAACTCATCCCCATTCATATTTGCTAAATGATAAGCTCCATGCCCCAAGTCTTTTTTGATTTTGGACCTAGCTTCCCTTCATTGGCCTTGTGAGCTCCAGGAAGAATAAGGCGTAGTACAAGGTTACCAATCTTATAGCTCTGAACTCAGACCTTTTTGTTATAGTACATTGCAACCCATTACTGGTAGGTCATAATTTTGAGACGAGCTATATGTTGAGTCTCTTCTATGAGATCAAGATTTGTAGCAAGTAGTTGATCATTAACTTATGGGTTAAATGTCATTTTCTATTGTGAAGTCACTTCAAGTTTTATAGGGATCATGGTTTTTGATCTGTATACCATCAAGAAGGGAGTTTCTCCTGTGGTGCTGTGAGTTATGGTTCTGTAAGCCCAAAGTACTTTTTGTAGCTCATCTATCTATGCTCTTTTCTTAGCCTTCAATCTTATTTTTAAGATCTGTTTGATGATCTTGTTAATAGCTTCAACCTGCCCATTAGCTTGAGGGTGGTCTACGACTGAAAAGCTTTTTATAATCTTGAGGTCGTTGCAGAACTTGATGAATTGCTCGTTATTAAATTAGGTCCCGTTATCAGTCACGATCTACGGTGGGACTCCAAACCTGCAACTAATATTAGCTCATACAAATTTTTCAATCTTTGAAAAGGATATTTCCATGAGTTCCTTAGCCTCCACCCATTTGGTGAAATAGTCAACGACCACTATCGCATATTTACAATTCCTACGTCCTGTCAGGAGTGGTCCAATCAAATCTATGCCCCAGATCATGAATAGGTAGGGATTGACCATTTGTTATAGGAAGGTTGGTGGAGCTTGTGGGACTTTGGCAAATCTCTGGCATTTGTCACACCTTTTAATGAGGTCAAGGGCGTCCTGCTTCATTGTTAGCCAATAAAACCCCTATCAGAGTGCTTTTTGAGCTAGAGATAGCCCCTAGCATGGTTCCCACAATGACCAGCATGAATTTCCTTCAAGATAACAACCTGATCATTGCCATTTATACATCTTAGGAGCAGAGTGGAGAATCCTTTTTTATATAACATGTCATCGAAGATACAATATCTGGCTACTCAAGCTCACAAACGACGTGCTTCGAGTTTATCCTATGCTAACTTGCCATCTTGCATGTAATCTAGGATTAGATATATCCATGAGTCCTTTGCCATAGTAATTACCATCACAGCATCTTTTTGGTCTGTGCTTGGTGATATAAGGAGCTCTATTGGAATTGCCTCTAGGAAATCTGCATCTTTTGTTGTGGCTAATCAAGCTAATGCATCTGCATGTGTGTTCTGAGCTTATGAAATTTGGTTGACCTCATATCACTAGTGACAAACCATGGTTAGGATTCACTAAATGTTTTTAGGTTTTTAGCTTGCATCTTTGTTGCTAGACGGAGGCCTACTAACAATGCTTCATATTCAGCTTTATTGTTTGTGGTTTGAAAACTAAATCTCAGTGTGCAGAAGATTTTGTGCTTCTCTGGGCTGATAAGGAACACTCTTACCCCAGCCTTTTACTCGCTTAATGACCCATTAACATATAACTCCCAATATGGAGCCTTTATTTCATCCTCTATGAGGCCTATAAACTTTGCAATGAAATTCACTAAGGCTTATCCTTTAATTACCGGTCTTAGTTTAAACTTAATGTCAAATTGAGCTAACTCAACTGCCCATTTGAGTAAGCAACCTAAAGCATCAGTCTTCTATAGGATTTACTTTAGTAGGAACTGTGTTAGCACCACTATGCTATATACTTAGAAGTATGGTCTCAACTTCCTTGATGCAATCACAAGGCACTAAACTAGCTTCTCCATTGGCGAGTATCTCGTTTCTACATCTAATAGTCTTTTGCTTACATAATAAATTAGAAATTGTGCTCCACCTTCTTCTCGTATAAGGGCCACACTGAGAGCATACTGAGATACTCCCAAGTAAATTATCAACTTCTCGTCTTCTTTCAATTTGGATAAGAAAAGAGCTCAGCCCATGTATTCTTTGAGTTGCTGGAAGGCAACTTCACATTGTTCGATCCACTCAAAGTGTTTGGCCTTCTTTAATACATCAACAAAGGGGATGTACTTATTTGTCACTTTCAAGATGAATGTATTAAGCACTGTGACCTGACTATTAAGGCTCTGAATATCTTTGATTTCAGTTGGAGATCTCATATCAATTAGAGCTTTAATTTTCTTGGGGTTCGACTCAATTCTCCTATTGTTTACCATAAACCTGAGAAACTTTCCTAAAGCCACTCCAAATATGCACTTGAGTGGATTCAGCTTCATTCGATATTTCCTTAAAATTTGGAAAATTTCCTCGAGATCATGTAAGTGGTTGGCTACCTATTCAAATTTTATATCGTCCACGTACACCTCTATTGTCTTTCTAATCTATTCCTTGAACATTATATTCACTAACCACTGGTAAATTGCCCTTGCATTCTTTAATCCAAAAGGCATCACCTTATAACAATACAAGGTATGGTCAGTGATGAATGAAGTATGTTCCTCATCTAGTGGATTCATAGGGATCTAATTGTATCCCGAGTAAGCATTCATGAAGCTGAGAAGCTAATGACCAACAATTGCATCCACGAGCTGATCAATTCTCAGGAGAGGGAAGCTATCCATTAGACATGCTTTATTAAGATTTGTGAAATCAACGTAAGTTCTCCATTTTTCGTTCTTTTTCTTTACAAGCATGGGGTTGGCTACTTAGGTTGGGTATTAAGCTTCTTGGATAAACTTATTGGCTAAAAGTTTATCTACTTCTTCTTTGAGAGTGGTATAGTACTCAACAGTCATAGGCCTCCTCTTTTGATGAATTGGCTTATGAAGAGGATTAATCTTGAGCCTATATGACATGATCCTAGGATCAATTCCTATTATGTTTTCATGGTTCTAAGTGAAAACATCCAAGTTTACCTTAAGAAATTTAGCTAGCTGGACCTTCATATCTGGAGTTAGGTTTCTTTCCAGCTTGAGGCATCGTTTAGCGTTTACCTCACTAACTTGTACATTTTCGAGCTCTTTTACCGATCCAATTGTTTTTTTAGTATCTACTTCACAGGGGTCAAGGTCGTGGCTAACTCCTATTGTACTCCTAGCTTGTTGCTCTTTGCCAGATACCACATTGACCTTCTTCCCTTTTACTCCTAATTTGACTGCATCCTCATAATAGCTAGAGCTACTTGCTACTCACTTCGTATGCATCTGGTCCTGTTGAGAGTTAGGAATCTGATGGTAAGGGCTCTAGTAGATGTGACCATGTCTAGGTCATTCATGGCAAGTTGCTCTGATGCCACATTCTATACTAAGGGACAATCTATGATTAAAAAATCTACCATGATAATGGCCTGGCGATCCAAATCTCCTAGAGTGATGGGAAGTTTGACTTACCCTGCTGGCAGTATTGTGTCTCCTATGAAATCATAGAGGGGTTTTGGGGAAAGTTTCAACTGGTTCGAGCTTAGACCCATTTGATCAAAGCATCCCTTGTACATGACATACTAAGCTTCCAGAATCAAACATTATTCTCCGTACTTCGGCATTACCAACTTTGGCTTCGATAACTAATGAGTCATTATGAGGAGAGCATACTCCCTATGCATCTTCATTCATAATGGTGATACTGCTTGAGGTCATTTTAGCCTTTTTGGTGAGCCTTTCAAATTCACCATGACATGTGATTAGGATATGGATCACCTCTCACACATAGCGTTCATGCGACTTATTCAAAGTGCCTATGATGTGGGGTCTACCATGGATGGTGAATGTTATTTTCATTATGGGCACTCCCTCTTGCTCAGGAGTTCGTTAGCATTGTTGCTGTACCGGTTAGTGGGGTTGTTAAGGTCACTGATCTGTAGGTTGCACCACATAATCTTTCAAGTGACCTCTTCGAATCAAATCCTCGATTGCATCTCTAAGTGCACAATAATTTGAAGTGTTGTGCCCAGCTTCATTGTGGTAGGCATAAAACTTGTCTTTGTTTCTGAATTTGTTAGGGACCTTTATGGGAGTTGGCTTCCTCAAATCCTCCCTATACTTTTCTGTTACAAAGATCCTATCCTGTGTATCTAATAGGATGCTGTAATTATCATGGTGACTTAGACGCTGAGGTCACTCATTCCTAGTTTTCTTTGCAACTTAACTAGCTGAGCCATCTTTCTGGCCTTCTTGCGTTTTCTGCCATTACTTTTCTTTTTACTTTGGTCGATAATAATTGCCCCCTCCTTCTGGTTGGACTTCCCTAGTCCTAAGGTTTCTTCCCACCTGATTTCCTTGATAGCTCATTCATAAGATTAAGCTAAGTCTCTCACCAGATACTTATATATGTTCTTGCATAGCTCACCATCCTTGTGAAGTCTTACCAAGATTGCTATGAGAATGCTCTCGTCGATGGGACTTTCTACATTACTAACCTCATGTCTAAAACGTGTGATATAGGCTTTTAGTGACTTATTTTTTCGTTGAAAGATCATTGTGAGATGCTGACGGAATGTCGAGTTCAGTCAAATTAGAAAATTTATAAGCTGGATTCCCTTATGCTTTTTGCAGTATAAGGCAGCCCAGGTCGAGCCC
>JANHAO010023315.1:0-11968 GCA_026873985.1 Saraca asoca
ATAAATATACACAAAAATTATTAGGCTTTAAAACAATTAATAGCATAGATTTTGGTGAATTTTAAATGTCATTAAAATAATAATAGATTGTTCTCGGACTCAAAAAAATTAATTAAAATTTCCAAAAATAGGAAACAATGCTCGGAACATTCTAAAAAAAATTCTAGTCAAAAGGACCCTTGAACAGCTCGCACGCGCCTGCACATGCCACGAGCCACGAGTGGGACTGGCTGAGGAAGCACTGCTCATCTTTCTTAGCCAGATGGGTCATACAGACCCGATTTCTGCAAACAGGTCAGAGGCCATATCTTCCCCGTTTCTTAGCCAAATTTCACAATTTTGGTGTCTATGGAACCAGAATTTCACAATCTACAAAAGCCCTTAATCAATTTTATATTTTTCAACAAAAGAAATGGATTTTGTAAAAGAAACAGTTCGATTGGATTTATTAGGATCCGTTCGGTTTCTACTCAAAATTCTCCCTCAATTCTTAATGAAATCTACTGATTTTGGTCCCATTGGATTCACAAGCTAATAATCTAGAAAAGCCCTCAAAGAATCATACACAATTATGTACAAAAATGGGAGAAATTGGAAGTTGCAACCCGAAGACCATTCAGGTTCTTCTTGTTGGGTTGAACAAAACCCAATTGGAAACCTAGAGTTTTCCAGCAAATTTCATACTAGATGTCCAATTCAATACATAAGCCACATGTCTAATTTGATAATTAAAAAAAAAACCTAACTGAATTACAATAAAATTGATCAATTTCAATTATTTGTATTTTGGTTTTATATTCCAAAAGAAAAACAAATTGATCACAAAATTGGAAGCAATATAGCATAGAAAACCAAATGACAACCACAGTTAGGATTGGAGTAATAGGCTCTGATACCAATTGAAAAAAAATAAAGAATCAAAATCCTCTAATTCCTAACATATGGTATATTAAAAATAATAACTGATAATCCAATTGTAATTCAAGGGTTACTAGATATACCTGGAAAGGAAGTTGAAGCTGAAGCCATCTCAGATTTGTGCCCTGTAGAGAAGGAAAAGAGGAGAAGCTATTCGTATTCGACCCAGAACACTTTAATCAGTTTCGATGGGAAAAACTGAATTTCTGATGGTGGTTAGGAATAGGGGCCTCTCCTGTGAATATAAACTAGATGGGTCAAGCCTATCCATCATAGCAAGTCAATCACAGGGCCCAATATCCACACAAACTCAGTTCAATGATCACAACAAATAATTTGATTTTATACAAATTAGCTCAACTAATATAACATCGAATTAATCTGAGTCCTTATTGTATTATGTCAGTCCAAATTAAAAAATTCTAATAGTTTTCTCTTAAAAACCAGACTGAAGTGTAAAATCCCTTTTATGAAACTTTTCTTTTAAAACAAAACTCAAGTTTTGAAAACAAAATCCTTCGGAAATATTTTTATGAAACTAAGGGCTACGCCTACATGCCAATTAAGGTATGGCCAACATTAGTTTGGTTGAGAGTCAACTCCCTAATCCAATCAAACGCGTACCACTCCACTCCCCTATATTTCATCATATGGTGATCTCTAGGCCTCACCCGCTCCTATAACTCTGGTCTCCCCTCTGGTCAACCTTAACCCCACACAAATCCGAGATGTCAAATCAAAACTCTCATAAAAATTATAAAAACTTGTGAAAACCATAAAAACAAAATCAAGAAGTCAAATTTCCCAAAAATCCAATAAATCAAATTAGGAAGGAACATCATTTCTTTTCTTTTCCCTTTTCTTGTTTGGAAATTCATTTTGTAAGGAAACTCGAGATAATGTCCATTTCCAGAATCATATGGAAAGAAAATATCATTTTCTATTACTACAAAAAAAAATTATTATTTCTAACAAAAAATTCTATCAAAAATTATGATATTTTTATCAAAAATTAAAATTTCCAACAAATTTCCTATGAAAAATGATTGTTGGTTAAATTATTGTTGAAACTTTTTTTGTTAGAAAAAAATTTCCAATGGGTTTTTCGAGCACAGATTTTTCATATTTTTTTCTTTTATCCATATGAAATCCATCGATAAATATATAAATATCCGTTAGAATTTTCATTGAAAATATATAATCTTTTAAAAATTATTATAATTTTTTTAAAATAATTTTCATCAGCTAAGTAACTTTGAAATTCCATAATTAATTCTAATTTTTAAAATTATTATTTAATTAATAATAAAAAATTAAACATATGATGCATACGAATAGCTATAAATATATAAAATTAGTTAAATAATTTATAAATTATATTATTCAAATCAAATGATGCGTAAACATGTTATTCAAATCAAATACATAAAAATATCACTTCATAAAGTGAATAGTTCATCTATCAATTGCTGCATGAACACATCAATTTTACTCTTTATATTTTCTAGAGTTGGGACAATCAAGATTAGCAACATATATGGAGTTGTTATATACATATTTGGAGGCAAATTGTATGGGGTGACTATTATTGGCCAACATGAATACAATGCAATATTATGATTGAATGGAGTGAATCCATCAAAACACAACACAAGTCTTACATTTGGAGGATTGACTGCAAACTCTGAATAATTTTGATCAAATTGTTTCCAAGCTTCTCCATCTGAAGGATGACATAGAATGCATGTTTTCTTTTGATTCTTATGATGTTATCTCATATGAGGAGCTAGTTTCATCAAAGCGTACAGCCTTTGTAACCTTGGGATAAATGGTAAATAATAGATTCTCTTGAATGGAACTTCTTTGATATTCTAGCCTGTCCTCTATTTCCTATATCAAGGTGAATTATAAATTCTATATTCTCTGTCAGATCTAGCTTTCTTGTAGAACAACATGATACAACAATCTATTTTCTCATGTCTCAATCCTAAATTTTGTATTAACTTTCTAGTTTCATAAAAATTAGGAGGAGCAATATTATCAAATAGGTATATCTCGATCATAAGTTGCATAATCTAATTAAAAGAATTTTGTGGTAAGTTGAAATCATATTTTATGCTTAATATCTGTACTGTTAATGACAACTTTGAATAGTTAGTGTTGACAGTGAAATTTGGTAAGCCCCAAATCTCAGTCAACAAGAATAGTTCCTGTGTCCCCAAGCTACAATCCAGTTAAGAAAAGCAAGAAAATCAACAAAAGCAGAGAGAAGGAGGAAGAACCAGATAAACATCAGAAGCTTTTTAACATTGTTTGGCTAAAACTAGGCAATACTGGTCCCTACATCCATGATGTTATTTTATTTATCTAATGAAATTTCAATAGAGTTTTAGTATGTATTCTTTAGACTACTTTACAATGATTCTCCCCTCCTATTTATAAAGGTTGGGAGGTTACAAATGTAATTACATAAGTTATAAATCTGTTATATCAAATAATAAATATATGTGACAAATATGGCTTTTGCAAATCAGCTTCTGCTTTCTGCGTGTGCGTCCTTGCTAGCTTCTTCTTGTAGACTGTCCCCACAAGTTGGGCCTAAGAGGGTGTCTGATTCATATTCACCCATGGCAAACTTTTGGCTGGGCGAAATACTACGTCCCACGAGTTAGGACTCATGATCTGGGGTTTGCTGGTTTTGGTCAGTGAGATCGAGCTCGCGAGCTTGCATTTGGCAATGCGAGATCGCACAAGGCAAACTGTTAGCTATGCGAGCTAGGGCTTTTGCCTCGTTCTATACTCTAAGCTTGTAGCTGGCGATTTGATGCTTTTGAGTGATTTTAACTCTGCGACAGGTTGGACTTTCCTTATTTGGACTTATTTGCTACTGGGCTTTACCAGCCCATTCTGTGCAGTATCAGAAAATATCCATAACAGTTAGTATAACATGATCATAATGGCCAATATATAGCTTCTAACATATTATAAAAGTTCTGGATATCCTTATTTGGAGGCTCTTCCACATTGTGTTCTGGGTGAGTTGCAATGTCTAGCCAACTAGTATCCAATACTATATTTTCATAACTATCACTTACATCATCTAGATCCCATGTCACGGCACTAGAAAGTTCTCCCTTTTCTATAGGTCTCTCCTTACCATGATTAGTTTATTACTAGTAATCATATATAAATCAAAATATCTACAAATCAACATTAACTTCATTATAAGGTAAAAATAAATTGACTAAATTTTTGCAAAATCAATAAATTCTTCTGCCATATTAAGAAAATCCATCTTATATCTGCTATATCTTGGAAAAAGTCTATCATACATCCACCTATAATATTTTGAAATTTTTATATTCTATGTTTTTGAAGTTTACATTGAAATATGTAAGTCTTTATACATATCTTAAACTATATACATATTTTCTCCTATTGACTAAATATTTTCAAACATGTAAAAACTATAGAAAAGTTTGTCAATATTTCATACTAACTCCAAAAAAAAAAAAAAATTGACAAAGTTTCTACAATAGTCCACATTCATATTTCCAATAACACAAAATTTCAATTTTAATAGTTCCATTAACCAAAGGTTGAGTAATAATAGAATTAATAGTTAATATCAATAGGACAGTTAATAATTTCAAAAATTAACAAAATCAAAATATCTATAATTTCTAATTTAAAAGTAGGTACTAACTCAAAAATATACATCATTCCTAAAGTAATATCAACAATACTATCAAGTATATTATCTAACTACTTAATCCTACTTAGTCTAATTCAAAATATATAATTCCTAAATCTAATTCAAATATATAATTAGTCAATCCTAATTCAAATTTGCAAGCAAATACAATTAATAATTAAAAATTAACTTCTACAATAATCATATATTAATAATGTATCAATTAGTAATTGAATATATGTTTAACCTCAGTGTCTAGGTAAGAAAACTGGTAAATAAACACGTTGACAAACTCAAGCCCAAAATTACATATATTAAAATAAGAAAAGTCAACTAAACCATGAAAAAAATGTAATAATTCAACAAAAAAAATGGGTAAAAATGTAAAATAAGGTAATAAGAATAATTTAAACAGTTTAGATTTGTGAAAAATACCTTCAAAGTGCAAGAATTAAGTTAAGAAGGCAAAGAAGAGTTCGGTACAATGGAGAAAGGAGGAGAAGAGGAAAATGAGGGAGGAGATCATGCGGATGGATGATTATTAGGATATTTGAATTTTCTAATAGATTTTTTATTGAAAATCTGTCGTACTATGAAATTCTTTAAAAGAAGTAAACAAATTTTTTTAAAAATTTGTGTCCATTTTTCAACAAAATTTCAAATAGATTTTAGTGTACGATGGGTTTCTGACAAATTTTTGTCGTTGGCAACTAAAGGTCTTTTCAAATTTGGTCGCCTTTTCTGACAAACCTTTCTGTTGGAAATAGGGAGTTCAATTGTAATGTATAAAGAGAATCATGAAAAGAAAATCAATACTTGAAATAAAAATTATAGTAAAAACGTATATGCAATCACTAATGCACTAGTGCTAGTGCTATTCCTTTCTTTCTTGTGTTTGATTTCTATTTGTAACCATACTATTTGAACTATGTTGAACCTATGTGTCTTAGGTTCGTTACTCTTGTTGAACTTATAGACCCTTTTTTTCTTTCCTATATAATACATGGTTAATTGATCCCTCGCTAATCCCACTCGTTCTTGTAGTTCATTTCTAAATTACCTTAGATCTTACTATGAATTCCTTTTTTTTGTTTCTTTTCCTTTCTTATTCAAATTACTCAACCCATCCTCCAGTGTCAACTTCCCTGAGCTATCTAAATCTATCCCATCCTTTTAGGGTTGTTTTCATCCATCTTCCATGTTGTCCTAGCTCTCTTCCTAGGTCCCTTGTTCCTATGATTTCTGTTATCTTTTCCTATAACCAATTTGTTCTTGCTTATCCTCTTATGAATAAACCTATACCCTATACTTTAAGAGGGTGATATATATACTCACCTTATATCCTAGGTGTCCTTAGGATCCCTTGAACCTCTGTTACATTCTTGACAGTCCTTCCTTAATCTTTAAGTCTCTAGTACTGTCTATCAAAACCCTGACTTAGAAGCAAACGTAGTTTTGTAATTTAACTAAAAGTGTCAACCAAAGCAAAAGTTTGAAGGAGAAGTCTTAGATAAGTTAATCCTTACATTAAAGGCGCCTTTCAACTCTCCCAAGCTTGTCACCTGTGGATTTCACCCATTTCTCTTCTTTTCCTTCCCTTAACCATTTTAACTTCCAAGCTCATTTCGAAGTTTCCTTACTCTTACTTTTAATTAAAAAAAAAATCACCTCTATTTAATTCTAGGCCAAAGCTCCAGCTTACCCTTCTCTTCCCCACTTATTTTCCCTAAACTTTTGGGTATCTTAAATATATAAGGTTTCAGTCGACTGAAGGCGTGAGCCAATCAACCAAGGACCTCCAAACTTTGGCAGAAAGCGATAAGATTTCATCAACAAGTTCTTCCCAGCCTTCCCGACCCATTCTAAGTACCACATGGTTCTAAAAAGCTCTTTTTAACATTACTATGACCACATCGCCTTTTGGTATAAACTTTTATGCCTCTATTTACGTTGTTACAATTTTAAATTATTTGTATTTGTAGCATTAATATTTAAGTCATAATTTCAAGTTTATTTATTTTATCTATTTATTTTACTAGTTCATTCATCTATTTCATAATTGTGAAATGTAAAAAAAATTTAAAAGATCTTCACCTGACAAAAATATAAAAATACTCTTAGCCTTTTGCATATTAAAATTAGATAAAAAATTCATTTTTAGAGCATATCAAAATTTTCTTTATTCAATGTCAATTTTAAATTCTTAAAAATTAACTTTTTTAAAGTAAAAATTGATTTTTCATACAAACAAAAGTTTTCCATCCCAATACAATGATAATAAATAATAGTCGAACTAACTACACAAAGAATATAATTGAATTGTTAAATCATACTGTATAAGTTGGCTTGCATTTAATTGGTCAATGACTAATTATCTCGTATAAAAGCAGACTCTTGCATTTATATTTGTCTACATTTAATTGGTAATGCACGTGGTAGACAATGTTTACGTAAGATTTTCTCATTTAGACCTGTTTCGGTTGAAGTAAGAATTCTGCTGGCCATTTGAGAGATTCTCAGCTGTCTTAAATGCGTTTGATTTACGTGTATTAAACCGATTAGAAAAGGCATCAGAGAGAGAATGCATTATTATGTAATAAAAAAATAATATATTTCTTTTTTATCAATATTTTGCCAATTAAATTGAACAATAAATCGAAAATATTATTAAATCATAATTCAATTAGTTTAATTAGTTAAATTAATTATTGAATTAGATATAATGTTATAAATATATATTTATTAAAAATAAATAAATAATAACTAACTTATATCATAAATATAAACTTATATTTTATAAAAAATAAAAGAAATTAAATAAACTAATAAATTTTTAGTTAATTAAATATTAAATTTCTCCTTTTGTTAGTTTTTATTGCATATTTTTGGACCAACTCAACAAAACAAAGAGTCTAAAAAAATTTTTTGACTCATTTTTTAAAATTGGATTAATTTTTTGATTTTTTTTCTAATTCTTGTTGGTTCAAATCGATTCAAATTGATTCTGTTGTTGAAATAATTTTCATTGTTTGATTAGTTTAATTAGTTAAATTAATTATTAAACTAAATAATATTATAAATATATATTTATATAAATTTATTAAAAATAAATAAATAATAACTAACCTATGCTATAAATATGAACTTATATTTCATAAAAAATAGGAATTAAAAAAAATTAAACAAATTGGAGAATTTTTAGTTAATTAAGTATTAATTTTCTTCTTTTATTAATTTTTCGTTACATACAAATTTATTGGACCAATGCAATAAAAAATCTAAAAAAATTTGACTGGTTTTTGAAAATTGGATTAATTTTCTGATTTTTTTCTAATTCTTATTAATTTAGATTGATTCAAGATCAATTTAAACAAAAAAAACACAACGATTAGTGATTGAATCAATCAAATCATTTGATTTTCCAAAGACTACTTTTTATTATCTTAAAAGAGAGACAATTTATTATTGTGCAATAAAAAAATGATGTATTTCTTTTCTTATTAGCTTAATATAGATAACTAAATGCATTTGCTGTAATTAAAAATCTCTCTTGAACAATATATTCTCATTTATAACGTGGGGTTTGGAAATAGTGACTCCAAAAAAAAAAAACTATATCATTGTTATGATAAGTATTTAATGTAAGAGTTAACTTTTGGTATGTATTAAAAAAATTCATATTAAAGAGTATGTTTGCCATTTTTCTAAACTTTTTGGGTTTTTTTTATTTTTTTCATTGAAAGCTGTAATTTTCATGTTAAAATAAGCAATTTTTTGAATTTTTTTATGCAATTTTAATAAATAGAATTATAACTTTTTATGTATTTATTAACAATAAAATTCATATAAAATTACAACTTTTTCTATAAAAATTACAATGCTTTTATATACAAAATTATGATTTTTATATTAAATCTTCACAAATACTTAAACATTTTTAATACATATGAAAACATTACCCCTGCTATAATATTCCAATTATAAGTATTTAATATGATACACGAGTAATGTTTGAAAACTTCTCTTATCTTGAAAGTTGAAACCATTTTCCTTTCATATTAAAACATATGTTTTTTTATTGCTATTAGAAATCAACCAATTTGTTATGGTTAATATTGTGGAAAAATTAATTTTCTGTAATTTATATAACCGTGAGAAAATGAGACGGGAGTAATTTTTTTTTTTATAGATTTTCTCACTATATATATTTATAGGTTTATTTATTTTTAAAAGTTTCTTATAGTATAAGTCGTAGGAATTTCCCACTACATAAAGCATAGAAAAGTGCGCATTTATATATAAATATGTATATATATATATTTAATTTTTTGTTATTATATTAAAAATTAAATAAATGTAACAAAAATATTTACGAAATTAGATTAAAAGGAAGCTGATAATGTTGAAATAAATAAAATTTATTTTTATAAATTTAAAGGTAAATTACTCCAACCTGCTTGAGGTTTGGAGGAATTACACATGGATCCATCCAATATTAGGAAATTATCAGTGTAGAAGTGGATGGTGTGAAGTGCAAAAATAAGAAGTCTGATTTGCCACATTTATCGCTGGTTTCTATTGCTGATTTTGCTTATTACCATTACAATTAATTAAATAACAATTTTTATTACACTTATCATAATTAATTACACTTGTTTCAGTTATGCAAAATTTTTTATTAACATTACAATTAATTAAATAATAATTTTTATATTAAATTACACTTACCAAAATGAATTGCACTTGTTCTAGTTTTGCGAGAAATTTCATTAACATCATTATTAATAATAACAATTTTCATATTAAATTACATTGATCACAATTAATTGCAATTGTTCCCATTTTGCAAAAAAAAATTAACAGTACAATTAATTAAATAATAATTTTTATATTAAATTACACTTATTATAATTAATTACACTTTTTTTGAAAAAAAATTATTAGCATTACAATTAATTAAATAACAATTTTTATATTAAATTACACTTATTACAATGCCAGTAAAAATTGACGGAAAGGTTGCCTTTTGGATGGAAGGTAAACAACAAGGGGTCTTTGCAATTTTATTAACAAAAGCAAGGAGTGTTACACTAATTTCCGAAAATGGAAGGGTCTATGTGTAATTACTTCAAATCTCAGAAGAGGGTGGAGTAATTTATCCTAAATTTAATTAAAATATTCTCCAAATCATTTGAAAAAAAATACAAAATCAAAGATTATCTAAACACTAGTAATCTTACTCATCTCACTATTGTTGCTCCTTATCATTCTTGGAGTGTTCCTTGGGAATGCTAGAATAAAGGTTTAAAGAATTGAAGATCATTTTGAACTTGAGTTTACTGTGCTCTCACTTCCCTTTGATACTCACAATCTCTCAATCATGGCTCGACAATTCCTATTTGAAGGTTGCTTCCTTATGGTTGAGCTATCTTTTCATTTAGAGTTGCGACCCAATACTCTATCTTAGTAGTATAGATGTCCTAGAGACAATCAATTATAATGGCATGGATACTATATATATGTATATTAATATATTTAATAAACATGATATTTTAGCATCTTTATCATTTTAGTTTTTATGTATATATATATATATATATAATTGTTATATGTATGCTATATTGGATAATGTCCTTGAAACATGATTGTGTATAAATAAATTACAATTAATATTGTAATTATGAGATGATTTATACATATAGTTGTATTTCTAAATATCTTTACTTGTTGAATAATTGAGAAAATAAAATATCAAGTATTCATGAGTGAACCAACATATGTTATTTCACATCCTTTTAGAAGAATCAAGTGATCTTATACACTATAGATATGTTGATATTTAGATGAGACATATGGGTATGTGTTATGGAATATATGACTAGATTGACCCATCATGAGAAACAATATAGAATGTTATCATGTGTCAATAAATTTATCATGTGAAAGATGGTGTAAGTGATCCTTAAACTTGAGATCAACAAAGTATCTTATGTATAAAGTTGTGTACTTTAATTTTATTTTAGCCTTGTACTCTTAAAGAGTATATGAAAATAATTTCAGGTGCACCACAAATATATGAAGATAAATATATGAAGGTATTGATTGATCAAGAAAGAATTCATCTTCCTTGGTAACAAAGAAAAAAATACTCAAAAGATATTTTGACATTTGTATTATGTCAAAATCATAATCCTATGTATAGATGATACATAAAAAGAGTTTTATATATAATTAATTATTGATACATAAATGGAGTTTTATGTATGAATAATTGTGAGATAACATATTGTCAAACATACACTTATGATTGGATGTTCAAATTAAGGTTGAAACTTGAACCATACTTTAAGTCCAATTTGAATATCAAGAGATGAAGGGATTGAATTACACACTAACACCTTATCATGAAAGATTTTGATTTTTACAAATTTATTCATAGCAGTTAACTGGTTATGATGTTTTGTTAGAAGCCAATCATGATATATAAATTTATTTATACAATTTAGGAAAACTTTGTTTCAATTAAAAATAGTTTTAATTCAATTGACCTTATAAAAGCTTGTAAATAAATTCATTCCCAATATGCATAAAATTTTAATGGGTCATACACAATAAAATCTCTTTGAATAATTAATTAAGTGTTCTAATATGATTAGAAGTGTTAATTAATCAATGATTTAATAATTCTAATAAAGATTACAATTATTAAATAGTAGAAAATTTTTAATATTAATATTTAAATATTATAGAATATTTATATTAAATCTAGAGGAGATCATAAGTAGAGGAGTGGTTCCTCATTTAGAATATTGTTTTAGTTAATTAAAACAATTAGAGAATGATTGTATAAGAGAGTTTATGAGTTTAGACTCATAGAACAATGTTTAGGCTTATTGGATAAAAAATAGGGCACAAGAGATTAATAAGTTTGGACTGATTATGACCCAATTAAGAAGTATAGATTATTTGGGCCAAGAGGGCTGCACTTGATAAGTGGAATCATTATGGCCCTAGCTTGTATGCCACTCATGCTTGCTTCTTACTTTTATGCTCCAATATTTTTTATTTAAAAGAGTGAGATGCCAACCCTAATACACAAATGTGTAACTATTAGTTTGAGAAGGTGCCCTAGGGCCAATTTAATTAGACTCTATTGCATCTATGACTATACATTCTGTGGATTTGATTTGGATATTAAAGGTTGTATATTCATCTTGTATTGCATTCATTGTGTATTGCATACTTAAGATGAAGTCCATGGTCAGAAGTTCATTCATTCAATTAATCCTATAAGGGGTTATGGGATTGTGAAGGTGATTGTTAATGATATAAACTTCTGCACCAAAATGACACTAG
>JANHAO010023316.1:0-11939 GCA_026873985.1 Saraca asoca
TTGCTAGAGTCCACTTATAGCTTAAAGTCCAAGTGATTAATTTGGAGAAATTAATATGCCTTCAAATGGTTTGAAGGGCATTTTAAACTTTTGCCAACATTTTGGGGGCCTACTGAGTCACATGCATAACAGAAAATGATACAGCCAAAGTTTAGACATGTTTAATATCTAGGGACCAAATTGCAAAAGAGTAGAAAATGTTGGGATTGAAAATAGTTTTCAGGGACCAAAAAGTAATTTACTGAAATTACTGGGGTCGAAATGTAGTTTAGTGAAACTACAGGGGATGATTTGCAAAATCAAAAAATGGTTTTCCAAGCACATCATATGACGTCATTTTAGCCTTTGAGTACTGGCCAAAAACGACGCTGTTTCAGCCCTTCTTTCTCCTTTTGTATTTGCTACATTTGATGTGGCCGAATAATGGTGTTTCTTTTGGTGAGACCGAAGAGGAAGAAAGAGGGAGGTCCAACGAGCCTTGTTTTGGTCCAATCTAGCTCCATAACTTGCTAGCACCTGGAGTGGAGTTGTAGTGGCCGTTGGAGGGCATTTTTTGGTATGGATCACCGATGGAGGCAGAACAATTGGGCTGCTATGGTGACTTGCCATTCGGCCATTCCGTTGCATTTGAGCGGAACCAAAGGTTGGTTTAGCTCTCTTATGCTTTTAATCTTATGTATATGCTGCTGTATGACCTCAAACCAATGGATCCGAAGTAGGTTTGTTCAATCAATTTTTTAAAATTTTTTTAAATTTTGACATATGATGCTCCGAGCAAACCAACAAAATTCCCCATAATTTTTAGTAAGAATTTGCTTATTTCTCATGTTTAATTTGTATATTGCAAGTATTGACTTAAGCATCGGAGATGTTATTGAGTTTGTTTTGCAAGTACATGGAGAGAATTTGAATCCTCAAGAGATTTGAGATGCCTTCAGGAAAACAACTTAGAAAAACTAAAATTATGAGCACACTAAATGATTTAGTAATCGATGTCATTTATCTAGTTTTTCTTTGTGAATTTTTAATCGATGTCATAATCGATGCTGTTCTTAATTTTTAAATGTTAAGCATCGATGTATACTTCAATTCAGATCATTTTCTAAACTTTTGGGAAGGCCAAATTTTTTTAAATTTTTCTAAAAATATTGGATAAATCGATTACCCAATCGATGTGTAAAATAATACTCATACACACACTAATGTCATAATCGATTTCCATATGAATATCAATGAACTAATTCAAATCAAAATTGATGCATTAGTGAATTTTTGCTCTTTGCATTGATGCACACATTGATTTAAGGTGTGATACTATAAATACCAAAATCAAAGTCGAACCCATTTCTACAGTAACCTTTCACTTCCCTTTATCAGTTCTCTCAACTTCTTACCCTTCAAAACTTCAAAATCTTCATTTCTAAACCGATTTCCATCAATTTTTTTCCACAAAAATACTGATGTTGACGTCAGATTTTGGTAATGATCTAAATTCTGGCCAATGGGGGGATTCTTCGGGATCTCTGACCTATAGCCGATTAAAATGTAGCAAGATAGAAAAATAATCAAAGGAAAAGAAGGGAAGAGTAGAGAATGAGGCATAAGGTTTAACATGGTCCGACCAAATTCTGATATCACCAGACCCTACGTCCATGGTAGTGTGTTATTGATACAGTATTTCTACAATATTACAATGTTCAATCTCTGTTTTAGCAAAGTTTCGGTATGGAATCCGTGTTATTTTTTATAGAGGAGTTCCTTCCTCATATTTACAGAGGAAAGGAGGTTACAATGGTAATTACATATGCAATAAATCTATTACATCGACATTTACTATACAAGATAGAATATGTAGACTAAATCTTCTACTTTCGGCTGCTGCAAGCCATCTTCTGCAGGCGGGACCTCATTTGTCTGTTAGGGCAAGACATGACTTAGTCTTCTTTTGGGCCTTCAGGTCGTAGGTTAGGCATCATCAGTCAGGTCGCTTGCCCGTTTATAAGTAATGGAGCTGAGGTTGAGCTTGCTTAATAGCCCGCGAGCTCGAGCTATGGAGATCACTTTGCAAAGTGACCTGAGGTCATAACGACCTGATCATTTTCTTGGGTTAGTTCCTTTGCTATTTTTGAGCTGCTCGAGGGTCCGTCCAGGACTGAATTTCACATACAACATTAGCCCCCTAACTCTTAGTTCACTTTTAGTGGGCTGGGAGTTGAAGCTATTTGATTTTAGGTCGATCAAAGTCTTTTCCCAAGACTATCTATTCATCTGTTCCAAGCTGTGCTTCTGATGGCACGTGTCCAACAGCTATTGCTGAGTCAACTTAGCCCTTTCTGAAGCCATAAATGGTGACGGTTGGGGGAATGGTTCCAGATCTTTCGATAAAGATGGTCCCGATTCTATATAAGGAGGAAATAATCCCTTTTGTGTTTTGCACTTAAGCAAATCATGGAGTCTTCCGATAAACCACCATTTTCGATATTCTGGCCTTCCTCAGAGGCATGTATGGTCTACTGCATGGGTAACTCGGAGAACTCATCTCCCTCAGTAACATGGAAGGATCTCATATGGATCCCAGACTACGTCCTCTTGGCTCTGCCGTAAGGCATTTGCTCGGCCAGCCAAGCTCTCGGGGCTTCTTGATTAGATTCCTTCAGGAGGGGCAGGTGGTCGAGGGCTAAGGGATGCAGCGCTGCTGCTGATTGTGCATTGGAAGAAGATAGTTACGGTACGTGGTCCCTAATAAACTAAGGTGCGACCCTTCAAGGCCGATCCTTCTTCTTAGTCATAGGTTTTTCCTTTGCATCTTGTTTAGTCTGTATACAGAGCTTTCTGATGCAAATCTACCTCGTTGAGGCCTTTTAATGAATAAGATTTCTTTTTTGCAATTTCTATTTGTTTTTTATTTCTTTTGCAATCACTTCGGTCTAAACCATTTGTGCGATCTACGTGTAGTTAGAAGATAGTGAGAGTTACAAACCGAAGCGATACCATGCTCGAGCCAATCCTATAGCCAAATAAATGAATATATTAGTGCGAAAATCATTAAATAATAAAATAAGTTCGCATGGGAGCCATGAAGTTAACAAGTGAGCGATCTTGTGCTCGGGATCGATCTCATGGCCAAATAGATAAGTGCGCATGAGAGCTGTAACTTAATGACTTTGTATGAGAGCTGTGAAGTTGACAAGTGAGCGATCTCGTGCTCGGGCCGATCTCGTGGACAAATAGATAAGTGCACAAAAGAGTTGTGACTTAATTGAGTTTGCATGAGAGCTGTGAAGTTGACAAGTGAGCAATCTTATGCTCAAGCCAATCTCATGGCCAAATAGATAAGTACCTATGAGAGCTACGACTTAATTGAGTTTGCATGAGAGCTATGAAGTTGACAAGTGAGCAATCTCGTGCTCGTGCCGATCTCGTGGCCAAATAGATAAGTGCACATGAGAGCTGTGACTTAATTGAGTTTGCATTAGAGATCCAAGGTTGACAAGTGAGCGATCTCATGCTCAGGCTGATCTTGTGGCCAAATAGATAAGTGCGCATGAGAGCTACAACTTAATTGAGTTCGCATGAGAGCTGCGAAGTTGACAAGTGAGCAATCTCGTGCTCAGGCCAATCTCGCGGCCAAATAGATAAGTGTGCATGAGAGCTGTGACTTAATTGAGTTCTCATGAGAGCTGTGAAGTTGACAAGTGAGCGATCTTATGCTCGGGCCAATCTTGTGGCCAAATAGATAAGTGCACATAAGAGCTGCGACTTAATTGAGTTCGCATGAGAGCTGCAAAGTTGACAAGTGAGAGATCTCATGCTCGGGCCAATCTTGTGGCCAAATAGATAAGTGCGCATGAGAGCTGTGATTTAATTGAGTTCGCATGAGAGCTACGAAGTTGATAAGTGAGAGATCTCGTGCTCGGGCGATCTTGTGGCCAAATAGATAAGTGTGCATAAGAGCTACGACTTAATTGAGTTTGCATGAGAGTTACGAAGTTGACAAGTGAGTGATCTCGTGCTCAGGCCGATCTCGTGGCCAAATAGATAAGTGCGCATGAGAGCTGTGACTTAATTGAGTTTGCATAAGAGCTACAAAGTTAATAAGTGAGTGATCTCATGCTCAGGCCGATCTCGTGGCTAAATAGATAAGTGCGCATGAGAGCGATAACTTAATTAAGTTCGCATGAGAGTTGTGAAGTTGACAAGTGAGCGATCTCATGCTCAGGCCGATCTCGTGGCTAAATAGATAAGTACACATGAGAGCTACGACTTAATTAAGTTCGCATAAGAGCTACGAAGTTGGCAAGTGAATGATCTCATGCTCGAGCCTATCTCGTGGCCAAATAGAAAAGTGCACATGAAAGCTACGACTTAATTGAGTTCACATGAGAGCTGCGAAGTTAACAAGTGAGCGATCTCGTGCTCGGGCTGATCTCATGGCCAAATAGAAAAGTGCGCATGAGAGTTGTGACTTAATTGAGTTCGTATAAGAGCTACGAAGTTAACAAATAAGCAATCTTGTGCTCGGGCTAATCCCATGGCCAAATAGATAAGTGTGCATAAGAGCTACGACTTAATTAAGTTCGTATGAGAGCTACGAAGTTGACAAATGAGTGATCTTGTGCTCAGGCCGATCTCGTGGCCAAATAGATAAGTACACATGAGAGCTGTGACTTAATTGAGTTTGCATGAGAGCTGCGAAGTTAACAAGTGAGAGATCTCATGCTCCAGCTGATCTCGTGACCAAATAGATAAGTGCGTATGAGAGCTATGAAGTTAACAAGTGAGCGATCTCGTGCTCGGGCTGATCTCATGGAAAAATAGATAAGTGCGCATGAGAGCTGTGACTTAATTGAGTTCGCATGAGAGCTGTGAAGTTGACAAGTGAGTGATCTCGTGCTCGGGCTGATCTCGTGGCCAAATAGATAAGTGCACATAAGAGCTACGAATTAATTGAGTTCGCATGAGAGCTGCAAAGTTAATAAGTGAGTGATCTCATGCTCGGGCCGATCTCATGGCCAAATAGATAAGTGCACATAAGAGCTACGAATTAATTGAGTTCACATGAGAGTTACGAAGTTGACAAGTGAGTGATCTCATGCTCGGGCTGATCTCGTGGCTAAATAGATAAGTGCACATGAGAGCTGCGACTTAATTGAGTTCGCATGAGAGCTGTGAAGTTGACAAGTGAGCGATCTCATGCTCGAGATGATCTCGTGGCCAAATAGATAAGTATGCATGAGAACTGTGACTTAATTGAGTTCGCATGAGAGCTATGAAGTAACAAGTGAGCGATCTCGTGGCCAAATAGATAAGTGTGCATGAGAGCTACGACTTAATTGAGTTTGCATGAGGGCTGTGAAGTTAACAAGTGAGCGATCTCATGCTCGGGCTGATCTTGTGGCCAAATAGATAAGTGCACATGAGAGCTGTGACTTAATTGAGTTTGTATGAGAGCTGCGAAGTCGACAAGTGAGCGATCTCGTGCTTGGGTCAATCTTGTGGCCAAATAGATAAGTGCGCATGAGTGCTATAACTTAATTGAGTTCGCATGAGAGCTATGAAGTTAATAAGTGATCGATCTTATGGTCGGGGTAATCTTGTGCCGAAATAAAAGGGTGGTCGATCTTGTGGTCGGAGCGATCCTCTGCCCAAATAGAAGGGGTGACCGATCTTATGGTCGAGGCGATCTTGTGCCTAAATAAAAAGGGTGATCGATCTTGTGGTCAGGGAGATCTTGTGCCCAAATAAAAAGGGTGATCGATCTTGTGGTCGGGGCGATCTTGTACCCAAATAAAATGGTGCCAGTCAGGCAAGTTACCTGTTAGAAGAAAACTTAATATCAGTAGTTGTATTCAAAATGTTTGTGCAATTGACAAATAAGTACAAGATTTTAAAAGATCATCCTAATAGTAGGAGATTTCTCTTGTTTAGTGTCTCATTGGGATGATCCATGCTATTGCCTGGAGGGCTACACAACGTAATCATGCAGACGACCTCTTTTGATGAGATCCTCGATAGCGTCTCTTAATGCCCAACACTCTGAAGTGACGTGCCTGAATTCATTGTGATATGCACGAAATTTTCCCCGATTGAGTCTGGACTTGCTGGGAGTCTTCAAGGGTGAAGGCTTTTCAAAATCCTCCTTGTCCCTTTCCATTATAAAGATCTTGTCCTAAGTGTCTGACAAGATACTATAAGTGTTGTGGCGAGTTTGGGGTCAGGGTTGTTCATCCTTGCTGTTTTTAGTGAGCTGGCATTTGAGGTTGTCATTTCCATTCCCACAGTTATTTCTTTTCCTGTTCAGAGCTGAACCACTTATTTCAGTTCTCTGCGAGTCGAAAGTCTTATCCCACCTAACTTGTTTCATGGCCCGCTCATAGAACTCGCCTAGGTTGCCAACTGGGGACTTGTACAATCTCTTGAATAGCTTTCCATCCCTACGGTGTCTTGCAGTGATGACAGCAAGAACAGCCTCATCCGAGGGCTTCTGAACATTATTGACCTCGTGCCTGAAGTGAGCAATGTAATCTTTTAGCGCTTCCTACTTGCCCTAAAAGATCGTAGCGAGGTGGCATGGGGGTGCGAGTTGCTACCACAGTACTCGGTACTAATTAACAAACCTTTCTTAACAGTTTTCCCAACTATTTATACTGCAAGCTGGGAGGCTCCTAAACCACATTCGAGGAACTTCACCTAAGGTTGCGGGGAAGACACGACATCTAATCAAGGGGTTGCAAGCTTGTAGATCCATCTGGATGTTGAACAAGTCCAGATGGTTATGCGGGTCGCTGTCTCTATCATATAGCAGAATGGTTGGAAATTTAAGCTTGCACAGAAAGGGGTTCCTCCATGATCTCTCTAGAGAAAGGGGTTTGCTCTCCAAAGTGACCTTGGTCATTCTGACTCTAAGGATGCTCCTCCAGATGCCTAACCCTCTAAAGGAGGTCTTTTACCAAAACATCCAAGCCCCCTAATCTTTGGCTAAAGACTTGGTGGTTTGGTTCACCATTCCGGCCATGTGGATGGTTATAGGAAGTCTGCCCCTGGTGGGCCTCACCGGAACATTCAATCTCAGGTACGATGGCTTCAGTCCGCCCTTGCACGATCTGGGCTCGTGCTTGCACCAGCATATTGACTGTTTTAGTCAGCTCTCCCATCATGTATTCAAGTTTCTCTTAGTGTTGAAGCCAGGTCTGTGGTCCATCAGTGCCATTGGCAATAGGGACTGATTGTGCTAAACTGGCTAGAGGAATACCAGTAGCTACCCTGATGATAGGAGCAGTTGATGAGTCCATTGTTGAAACACGATCATCTAGAGGATGGGGTTACACATTCGAGGCTCTGGTGACTCTTCCCTTGGCCATTGCAGTAGAAATGAACCAGAATAGATGAGATCCCCACAGACGGTGCCAAAATGTTGACATCAGATTTTGGTAATAATCCACATTCCGGCCAACCAGGGGATTCTTCAGGATCTCTGACCTATAGCTGGTTAAAATGTTGCAAGACGAAAAAATAATCAAAGGAGAAGAAGGGAAGAGTAGAGAAGGAGGCACAAGGTTTAACGTGGTTCGGTCAAATCTGGATATCACCATACCCTACGTCCATGGTAGCGTGTTATTGATACAGTATTTCTACAATGTTATAATGTTTAATCTCTGTTTTGGCAGTGTTTCGATATGGAATCCGTGTTGTTTTTTACAGAGGGGCTCCTTCCTCATATTTAAAGAGGAAAGGAGATTACAATGTGTTATATACAAAAATGGCCTTGAGAACTCATAAGCCTCGGGCGCGCCAAAGGCACTCAGTGAGCTTCGCTTCGCCCATCAGAAAGCGGCACAGTGAAGTTATCCTGGCACTATCCTGTGACCATCCCACGAAGTAAGCCCTCACCTCCCAAGGCAGCAACTCAGTGACACAGTGAGAAGATCACAAGACTTGCTCGCCAAGCAGTCAGTCACCCTGTTAGGGCCCGCTATCTCGCTATGGCAAGTCCCCATGACACCCCCGAGCTAGGAATTCTCGCTCGGGACGCCCAGCATCTCGCTTGGTGCAACTGCACCAAGCAATGGACACCGATAAGCTCAGGTCTACAACCAACCTAAGGGGGGCCACTCTACAGCCTACATTCAACAACGGCTAGTTTGTAGCTTTTTACTATCCTTTTCATTTATAGCTTGATATAACACAACTGTAGCTTGTAATTAATGCATGTAATTCCTCCTTCCTCTAAAAATAGGATTGCATTGCTAGAAGAGGGGGAGAGGCCAACTCTGTAAGTAGAAACTCTATTAAAATCATTTCTCAGCATATTAATAAAATCTTCATCGTGGACGTAGGGTCCGGTACTATCCGGATTTAGCCAAATCATGTTAAACTCGTTGTTTCTCCATCCCTTCTTCCTCTTGGTTCATCTTCTTCTGCACTTCAGAAGCAGTATTGGATCCTTGAACTCCTCTCCATTGGCTGGAGTTTGGATCTTCCGCGTGAACCAAATTTTATTGTTAATATTTTGGCATCGTCTGTGGGGACCATCTACTCTCTGAAGTCTCCATTGTAGCCCAACAATGGCCAGAGGAAGAACAACTCAGAGCTCAACCACTCTAGCCCTCCAGTTGACGGACACTCCTGTTGTAGGGGCTCACCAATAGTTTGTTGCTGCTCTTGAAACTCAAGAGGCACAAACATCCGGCCAATCTCATCCAGCACTCGAAATCACGGTAAGAGAGCTGGCAAAAATCATTAAAGAGCTGGCGCAGGCCCAAGCTCAGAACACGCAGAGACAAGAAGAACTCATGGTACATCTCCAGTAGCTTCGCAAAGAGGCTCAAAAGGAAACTTGTGAAGATCATGATAGCCAGCAACTGCGGGGCTCTCAACGAGCAGGAAGCTCTACCCCTCAGTCTGAGATGGGCAACCAAACAATGGAGGAAGTCCTCCGTAGGCTCAAATGTCTAGAGGAGTATCCACAACCTGAAAACCATTAGCCTCACCGTGAGGAAAGCTCCCTATTTTCTGTGGAGATCGAGGCACAACCTCTCCCACAGAAACTCAAAGTGCTCGCTATCCCACTGTATGACGGGAACAACGACTCGAGCGACCACCTGGATGCATTCAATACTCAAATGGACCTCCAGACAATTGGCCCACTGGTGAAGTGCCGCGTCTTCCTGGCCACATTAGGGGGAATACCTCAGGTATGGTTTAGGTGCCTCCCAGCTCGCAGCATCGACAACTGGGAAGAATGCCAAAGGAAATTCGTTGACCAATATCGAGCGCTAAAAAATAACTTGTGCCTCCTTGCCACCTCGCGATGATTTTTCAGCAAAGGGATGAGTCACTCAAGAACTACATAACCCGATTCAGGCATGAGGCCAACTCCATGGAGAATGTTTTGGATGAGGGCATGCTAATAGCTATCTCAGCAGGACTTCGCAAAGACGGCAAATTGTACAGGAGCCTCTACAAGTCCCCTACTCGAGACCTCATCAAATTCTACGATTGGGCAACTAAACAAATAAGATGGGAAGAAACCTTCGAAATGGAGGAATCCAAGCATAAAGTATGCCATAGTGATCCTACTGCGAGCCAAAAGAGGGGTAGTGAGAGTCACAACAACCCCACTCCTCATCTCACGAAGAAGGTAAAGCCCTAGCGACCTGAAGGCTACTTCGATAGCTACAGCATCCTATCAGACACACAGGACAAAATCTTTGCCACAAAAAGGCACAATGAGGACTTCAAAATGCCCAGACCATTGTGGGCACCCATCAAGTCTAGAGACCAAAGCAGATTTTGTGCTTATCATAATAAGGCTGGACATACCACCTCAAACTACTGGGTGCTAAAAGATGCCATAAAAGACCTCATCAGAAGATGCCGACTACATGATTATGTGGTAAGACCATCGTGACAGCGCACTCAGCAGGCTCAGTGAGTTACCACCTGAGAGCCTGAGCCCTCCATCAGAACCATATTATGATCTTGTAGTATTCATTTGTCATCAATGGTGATTGATTGTATCAAATATTGAACGCTGAATAAATGTAAGTCATTGATTGGCCAAGCATTATCTAGACAAAGAGTTTTCACTCCTTGCAATCTTGTTACAGCGAACGGTTTTCACCTCGCTACGGCAAAACCAAAACAACAAACAAAATCAAGGGTGAGACGACCTTGAGCCTACCTTGCAACACTTGAGGGTGAGATGGCCCTGAGCCTACCTCGTGGCTTCAAAAACAAAATCGAGGGTGAGACGGCCTTGAGCCTACTTCACAACGCCTGAGGGTGAGATGGCCCTGAGCCTACCTTGTGGCTTTGAAAACAAAATCGAGGGTGAGACGACCTTGAGCCTACCTCGCAACACCCGAGGGTTAGATGGCCCTGAGCCTACCTCATGGCTATGAAAACTCAAACAAAACAAAAACCTAGCCACCAGACCACTATGGCATAAAGAAACTGAAACAAAACCATTGTAACTTTCACACGAATTTCCCATAGCTCTCATGTGGATGAATTTCTCATGTCTCGAATGAGATTTCTTGGGCACAGCTTGCATGCACCCCTCCTCTCTCACTCACAACAAGATTGAGCAGTCATGAAAATAAAGCATAGCCGACTAGCAAAAAGGGCATTTCATTAATCATCAGAAGTGTACATACAGTGATGCGTGAAGCATCCATTATAGTATTTGAAAGAAGAAAAGCTCATACAGCAAAAAGACCTCAACCAGTGAGGCAAAATTACATCAAAAGAAGAAGTGTAGAAATAACAGCAAAAAGCTCGACGACCCAGCATAACCATTCCTATAAGAAGACCAAAAAGGTCGGTCACCGAGCTCGCCCCTATAGGAAGGACAGCTCCTGCCCAAGCTGCTCCTGCTTATTTCCCTTCGACGCGTCCTCCTGAGCCAGACCCAGAGCAAATCAAAAAGTCGTAGAAGCCTACTGGCCAGGCAGCAACACCACAAGTGGCGATCAGAGGAAATAGCACAAGATCCCCCAGGAGCCCGCCAAGCAGATCCTGCGACGGAGCCACATGCAACGGGCTATCCATGCCTCTCGGCATTCTGCAATAGGCCATCCATGTCTCAACAAACTTCGTCAGAAGCCAAGACACCAAAACGCAAGGGGCTCCTCAGTCTCATTCATTGAGTTTCTCTGGGATGAAAGAAAGAATGCCCCAGGCTATAAAAAGACCCGCTCAGCCCTTTGAAGAATCCAGAAGACATTTGTCCTAATTTTCATCTAACGGCCAGAAACGAGCGGCAATGCCACGCTAACGGTAAAAAATGGCAAACAGAAGAAAACATGGCCTGAAGCAGAACGGAAAGACATCTGACATGACACTTCGGTCAAGGAAGGACATTGACTGAAGATATGAATCAAGCCTCAAAAACTTGCAACTCCCAGTCTGCAAAGCAAACCAAGAGTTGGGGGGCTTATGTTATATACAAAAATGGCCTCGAGAACTCGTAAGCCCCGGGCATGCCAAAGGCACTCAGCGAGCTTCACTTCACCCATCAAAAAATGGCACAGTGAAGTTATCCTGGCACCTATCATGACCATCCCGTGAAGCAAGCCCTCACCTCGCGAGGTAGCGACTCAGCGACACAGTGAGAAGATCACAAGACCCGCGCATTAAGCAATCAATTATCCTGCTCAGGCCTGCTATCTTGCTACGACAGGTCCCCGTGACGCCCCCGAGCTAGGAATTCCTGCTCTGGATGCCCAGCATCTCGCTTGGTGCAACTGCACCAAGAAGTGGACGCTGACAAGCTCAGGTCTACAGCCAACCTAAGAGGGGCCACTTTGCAGCCTATATTCAGCAACGACTAGTTTGTAACTTTTTACTATCCTTTCCATTTATAGCTTGATGTAACACAACTATAGCTTGTAATTAATGCATGTAACTCCTCATTCCTCTATAAATAGGATTGCATT
>JANHAO010023317.1:0-11927 GCA_026873985.1 Saraca asoca
AACTCCAAAATAATGAAGCAAAAAGCAGTACTGAAGAAACAGAAATGGCAAGTCTTACATAGCAAGTTCAGCAAACTCCAACCTATGCTGTTTGTTTTGATTTTTGACTGTTTGGTTTGCGGTTTGGCTTTTTTGAATTGTAATGTCCTTTTTCAAGTATTGTCCTTGAGCCTCAGTTTGCTTTGTCATGTTTTTGATTTTTATAAGCCACTGAAAATGATCTAAGGAACAAGAAAGGGCAAGCCTCACACGGCGAGTTCTGCAAACTCCATTCTGAACTCTGTCGCCATTGTTTGCTCTCTCTCTCCTCAATTGTTTTGATCTTTGACTGTTTGGTTTGCTTTATCTACTTGTCTGTCTGTTTTGAATGGTAATGCCCCATTTCAATTATTGTCTTCGGTGTACCCTTTCTTTCTTTGTAGCCAGAAAAAACGACGAAAGAGAATACTTCTGAACTCTGTCGCACTGTTCATTGCTCTCTCTCTCTTTCTCTCGTTCTCTCTCTCCAATTGTTTTGATCTTTGACTGTTTGGTTTGCTTTGTCTACTTGTTTGTCAGTTTGGAATGGTAATGCTCCATTTCAATTATTATCCTTGCGTGGAAAGAGATTTAGATGGATTGAAAACCAAGAATGAAGAAAATGTATGTAAAATTAGTTTTTTTATTTGATAAAAAACGCCAAGAGAAAGAAAATATTATTACTTCAAATAATATTATTATTCTTGTTACATAATGATGTAAATATGTATAAAATAAGTACTATAAGTAAAGGACATAGGATCTTCTCTATTTCTAGGGAACTAAAAATTAGAAGCATTAATTTGAAAAAAAAAAAAACTATAAAGAAAATCAACTAAGCAATGAGATTAAAATTGGTGAAGAATGAAGATATTGGCTGAATCATAATTCATAAACACAAGGGGAGAATGATGACTTGATTAAAGGATTCACAATGGTGAATGACAACATTCAGCCACCAAGGATGTGATTTTATTATTAATATATTATTGGGCTTTTAAATTAATCTTCGTCAGCATTTAATATAATTTATTGACAAAAATGTGATACATTAAATTAATTACTAAACTCTATTGATTTTTTAGCTATATCCATATTATAATGAGCAAATGTCATCCGGTTCAATTTTTATCCTTAAATTAATGCTCAAAAAGAAGAGTTTAGATTGAGAAATTAAGATGAAAGTTTCAACTTAAATAAAAATTTAAACTCTGTTTTATAAATAAACTTAACTGCAAATTAAATATTCTAAATCACCCCAAGGAAGGCTATGTCAATTATGAACAAACCTTATTAAAAAAGAATGAAAATATCAATTATGAGCAATAGAATTGATTTTAGTTTGTTTAATTTCTACCTCACAAATTAAAGTTATTTAAGAAAAATGTTATTTGTCAAGATTTAAAATCTTACATGGAAACTAAGAGGGTCTTTAAACAAGTCTCCAATAATTAATTAAATTATGTTACATGTGCAATATGACATAGATTAACTAATCAAGTTAAATCTATGAATTAATAATGTGCTTTGAAAAAAAAATTACCTTGTGTCAAAATATGAGACACTCTATAAGCACTCATGAAAATGAGCCTTGAAACTCTGTTTTTTGATAGTCACATTGTTCTAATGTCGTGGGAAAAGAAACCAACAGGGCACAACATTGAGTTTAAAGGCTACAACGATGTCACATGGTATTATATTTTGAGATTGTGCTTGATACTAATTCTGTTCAGAGCTTACAATCTGAATCATGACCAACATACAAATAATTTAAATCCATCTCATATTATTTATGAAGTATATCAAATTTACTTCAAATTCAGAAAAACTTTGAAAATAAAACCTATTATAGTAAAAAAAAAAGATGATATCACAGTAAGCACAAGAAGATTCATATGCAAAAAAGTTCTACAAATGGATATAAAAAAAAGGGAATTTTTATAATTTCATATGCAAATAGCATTAATCTGTTTCTATAAATTCTAGCATTAAAGTGCACCAAAGCAGGTGCACTTTAATTGTGAATACTTAGATTGTAGGTTGAAGGTCTTTAGTTTTAACCTTCTCATAGTCAATGTAATAAAAAGAGAAGAAATCTATAAAATATTCTTATAAAAAATAGAATTAAAACCTTAAAATTTATTATATGCTGCCAGGATTCTATTTATTCGATAAAGCAACTAAATGCTAGTTTCGTGATATTTTTTAAGTTATCATAAGAGTTATGACTATGAATTCATGACTGAGGACTACTGTGTATTTCAACAACAATTCCATCACAAAAATTAATTTTTTTCAGAAATGTCTCCATAAATAATATAGTAAACCATAACTAATGATTTCCATAAGTACTGACTACATGGAATTAATTGTATTCATAATTGCAATTTCTAATTTAAATTTTAAATTGCCAATATCATAATCTTGATATCATTATAGGTTATTACCTTTATTTTTTTTTTGTTAATACCATTTTATGCTATAAATATTATGAAATAATTAAATTTAATCATATTATTTAAAACTTTCGGTCATCCTTCCTTTTCATTTTAGTTAATTAACTTTTTTCTTTTCATGTGAAAGATCAATATGATTTTATTTATGCACACGCATGCATGAGATAATTTAAATGTTTTAAAATTTTAATTTATAAAAAGAAATAAAAATAAATTTATAAATTTTTTAAAGAATATAATTATTTAAAATTTTAAATTAGTCCATGCATAGACTGAGGTCAGTGGACATAAAACAATTTTTTTTCTTACATGGCAAATTGGGGCTATGTAAATTGACTCAAATTAATCTTAACTCATCGATCTGTTTTCGAAACAGATGGATTAAACTAACTCGAGTAAAAAAGTAATGTAATTGAAATTAATTAAACTTGATTGATTAAATATACTCTTAAGTATTAAGTCATTTAACTTCTACTACCCAAGGCCTAATAACTACACTCATCCTAAAAGTTCATTGCCTTCCCAAAACAAAAGCTTTGGCTACTTTGTGTACTTTTCATTCTTTTTTAGAAAATATCTCTAACCTATCTACCAACTCATCATTTTTTATATGTTAAATGACTTAAATTGGACATCCAACAATAAAAGTTAGTTTTTGACAAAGAAAAAACTAATTTAGAACATAACAAAGTTATAGGAGGGAGCTTCAAATGTCAAACCAGAATAAATCAATCAAATCGGATACAAACTGAAACATTCAATTTGGAGTGGTTTCAAATTGACATTCAATTGAAATTGATTTTTCAAAATGTTAAATCAAAATGTTTGGTTAGTTATGTATTTTATGTTAAACCACTTATAATCGGATCCATCTCTTCCGTATGGCTAAGGAAGGTACTCAAGGATTAATTTCTAATGTGGTGCATTTAAGAAAATCATTTTCTAAAAAAGAGGTAAAGTGGTAAAAAAACGAAAGAAGGAAATTTCGATATAGTAAGGCACAGCAATTGGCATTCCTCTTTACCTATTTATGTTATTTTCCTCAACTAATATAATATAAGTATCTCATATTTGATGTAAAACAGTGGATACAAATATGCTTGCAGACTGGCATCAAGCGTCCTTGCATCAAAACTAAACTCACATATCCTATGATAATAACTTTATATGTTATCTGGTACACGAGGAATGGAATTATATTTCAAGTAGGGGTGGGCAAACGCAGCGTGATCTAGTTTTTGGTTTGGATCCAACCTGGTTTAAATAGGATTTAGACTTAGTAATTAGGTTTAAGGATTGAATTTAGACAAAAAATTAGATCATATTTTTTAAATGGGTCAGGTTCAGGTATATATTTAAAAAAACAGGTAAGCCTGTCCCTAATCCAGTTTACACATATTTTTAGATTTTTAAGAGTTACTTTTTTTTTTTTTGGTCACATGATCAAGAACATTTAACCTAACAAGAAAAAAACTATAAGACTCATCAAGATAAGGCTAATAAAATGGTTTGATTTGTCCAAAAAAAAAAAAGAAAAGATCAATACTATTGTTGATAATTGATAATTAATTATACATAATTTATTATTGTTTAAATAATCTTTTTTAATATTAAATTACTAAAAAGAATAAGGAAGAAAGAGAAACAATAAGAGTTTTGTTGTTATCCCAGAGATAAAGATAATAAAGTCAAAAGGGGAAAAGTGAACTAAATAAGAATATAAATCATAATATTTCTCTTTATATAATTCAGATTAAAATAAAAGTTATTCTAAGTACTTGTTGGCACGACAATTAAAATTATCAATAATTAATTACAAATCTAATAATTGATTATAGCTATTTTTAAAGATATTTGTTGCAATGATGGCAAAAATTTGGATTCGAGGCTTGCCCCAACAGGGCATGGATATGGTATATGTTAGCATTTTTAGTATAGTTGGAGATTGTTAACATTTTTACATATTGTTAGCATTTGTTAGATTTACTAATGTGATTATTTTGCTATTATAATTTTCTTGATTTTGATATTGAAAACAATTTAAATGTGACAATATATTTTAGTGTATATTATTTGTTTTGCAGGATCAAAGTATATGACATTCAAAAGATCTACAATTAATATTAGCAATCATTTTATTTTTAATAGGATCTTTTATAAGTAAATTCAATCAATTTTGATTCAAGAAAATTTCTTAAAGATGATATATTGAGGTAGAAATAACACTTGAAGTGAGTTAAAATCAAATATTTTTTAAACAATATTTTCACATAATTTTTCACAAAGTGCAAGTTTTATAAAAATCATTTTACACTATATGAATTGATTCACGAATTGATTCATTAAAGAAATTGTGAAAATGTATTTGAATTGATTTAGCAATTGATTGATGAAAATAATTTTGAAAAACGTTTTTACTAAAGGTTAGAATTTTTGCCTGAATTCAAGTCCTATTCAAATAATACTATGATTTGATTCACGCATCAATTTAGTCATAAACATTCTTTATGATATTTATAGATGAATTGATTCACAAATCGATTCATTAGTTGGTAACTACTTTGAATTAATTTACAAGCTAAAAATTAGTTATTTTTCAAATGCCAGTTATAGCAACTATAAATGTACCTAACCTTATTTCAAACTATTGACGTCAAAATTAGATTCATACAGAGAGTCCCAGATTCTGGCCAACGGAAGTGAATTCGTGGATCTAATGCTGCTTTCCCAAGTGTGAGAGAGAAAGGTGAAAGGAAAGGAAGAACAAAAAGGTGGCGCAGTGTCTTTAACATGATTCGACTAAATCTGGGCGGTATCGAACTCTACGTCCACAATGGAGCTATTATTAATATTTTGAAAGAGATTTTTACTGAGTTTTGGCATACAAGTTTTCTGGCCTCTCCTCCTTTTCTAACAATATATTCCTATTTATAGAGGAAGGAAGAGTTATATAACATACATACAAGTTACAGTTGTGTTACATCAAAAAAATAAATAGAAAAGATAGTAAGAACTCTATAATTCGGTTGTAGACTAGCATTTATATGTGTCTGCCTCATGATCCTGTATTGTCAAGCGGGATGCCCGTTCTCGTGAGCTAGGTTCCTTAGCTCGAAGGCATTGTGGCAGGTTGTTGTAGTGAGCTCAATGTCGCTGTAGTGGAATAGTGAGCTCGGACAAGGTTGTCTGCTACTTAGCGAGCCGATCTTGTGGTGACCTTATTGTGTCGCTTTGTGACAGTGAGCGAGGTAGAGCTCCCAGGGCGTCCTTAGTGAGCTGAATGACTTAGCCTCTGTCGGGCTCGAGTTTGTCTCATTCTCTTAAGACTATTTTTTGCCTATAACATAAGCCCCTAAACTATTGGTTTGCTTTGTGGACCGAGAGTTACAATTTTTCTAAGGCTTTGTTCATATTTGCAGTCAGAGTCCTTATTTGACCAAATTGTCATTTCAAATGTCTTTTTATTCTGCTTTAGGCCATACTTTCTCCTATTTTCCATTTTTTGCCATTGGCATGGCACTGTCGTTCGTCTTGGACTGTTGGATGAAGATTAGCCAGATGTCTTCTGGATTCTTCGACGGATCGAGATGATCTTTTTATACCCTGAGGAACTTCTTATTTTGCCTTAAAGGAGTTTAATGGAAAAGGTTGATGAGCCCCCTACATTTTTCTATGTCTTGGCTTCTGGTGAAGCTTTGTGAGGAATGGATGACCTGTTGCAAAGTGTTTGGAGGCATAGATAGCCTATTGCATGTGGCTGCGCCACAGGATTCGTCTGGTGGGCTCTTGGGGAGTCTTATGCTGATCTCTGGCCATCTTGCCTAACTTTCTTCATAGAATCTAGCATGGTTGTTGGGACTCTTGGTACCCTTTTGAGCTGCACTGGGTTTATTCTAGGAAGGGCCACTGGCTGGGTATGGGAAGACAGCAGGAGTGGAATTGCTAGTCTTCCTGCTAGTGGGAGTTGCCTCCTGGTTTAGCTAGCTCATCGTTTTCTAGCCGGAATGGTAGTATTAGGCTTGTAGGCTTCTTGCCTTTGTTGCTACATTTCTTCTTCATCTGATGTAATTTTGCCTCTCTGAGGCTTTTTAGTGTATGAGCTCTTCTATATAGCTTCTGAAAGTTGCAACGGATACTTCGTGTATCACTGCTTGTATGTTTCTGATGATTAATGAAATGTCTCTTTGGCCAATCGACGGTGCTCTTTGACTTTTTGTTTCTCGTTTGGTTACCTTTGGTAAGTGAAAATTAGGTCGCATGTGAGCTGCGACTGATGAGAGATCAGGTGTACAAACCATGATTTTCTGGCCGTATGTTAGCTGCGGATATGTGTGTTACATGAAAGCTGTAATGAGTTTGTCTTGATGTCTTTGCAACATGTGGGCTTGTCACCTGTTATCTAATTTGAACGTGCTATCGAGGTAGACTCCTAAGCCATCACACCCTTGATTTGTTTTGTTGTAGTGAGATGATAGCTCATCGCTAAGCGAGATCATGAGTTCATACTATAGCAAGCTTGTTGCTCAGTGGTTAGGGAATTTGTACTCCTGGTCCCAGTTTAGAGGACTTGGTTTGCTTTGGATGTATCGATGGGGTAGGCCTTATGCCGTCTCACCCCCGAATGAATCCTTGCAAGGGTGGAGTGAAAACTCTTTGTTTGTATAATGCTTTTTCGACCAATTGACTGTAAATTACATTGATTCAACATTGAATGGTTCATACAACTCATTGTCATTAGTCTCAAGGAAACATTACAGGATTAGAATATGGTCATGATGGAAGGCTCAGGCTCTTAGGTAGCAATTTGCTAAGCCTGTTGAGCTCACTGCTCCAGTGGTCTTATCACGTAATCCTATAGTCGTCCTCTTTTGATGAGGTTCTCAATGGCATCTTTCAATGCCCGATACTCTAAGGTGGTGTGTCTAGCCTCATTATGATAAGCATAGAATCTGCTTGGATCTCTGGACTTGGTGGGCACCCTCATCGATTTGGGCCTTCCGAAGTCCTCGTTGTGCCTTTTTGCGATGAAGATCTTATCTTATGTATTGGACAGGATGCTATAGCTTTTGGAGTGACCTCCAGACCGTTGGGGCTTTGCCTTCTTCACGAGCTGAGGAGTGGGGTCATCGTGACTCTCGCTACCCTTCTTTTTGCTCGTGATGGGACGTTGGGGTCCACTTTATACTTGGGTTCCTCCGTTTCGAATGTTTCTTTCCATCTTATTTGTTTGGTAGCTCGCTCATAGAATTCGATGAGGTCTTGAGCTGGGGACTTGTAGAGGCTTCTATATAACTTTTCATCTTTGCGAAGTCCCGCCAAGATGGCTATTAGGAGGCTTTCCTCCAAAGAATTTTCCATGGAGTTGACTTCATGCATGAATCGGGCTATGTAATCTTTCAGCGGTTCATTTTTACGCTGGAAGATCATTACGAAATGGCAAGGAGGTGTGAGCTGCCTCTTAAGCACCCGATATTAGTCAATGAATTTTCTTTAGCATTATTGCCAGTTGTTGACGCTGCGAGTTAGGAAGTGTCTGAACCATGCCCGAGGTGTTCCCCCTAATGTGGTAGAAAAGACATAACATTTCACCAGGGGGTCAGTTGTCTGAAGATCCATCTGAATATTGAATGCATCCAGGTGGTCATTTGGGTCACTGTTCCCGGCATACAATGGGATAGCAGGCACTTTAAGCTTCTGTGGGAGAGGTTGCGTCTCGATTTCCATAGAAAATGATGAACTTTCCTCATGGTGAGGTTAGTTGTTTTGAGGTCGTGGGTATTCTTCTAGCCACTTGAGCCTTAGGAGGATTTCCTCCATCATCTAGTTTTATGTGTCAAATAGAGGGGTGGAACTTCCTACTCATTGTGAGCCCCTAATTGTTAACTGTCATGATCTTCATGAGTTTCCCTCTAATCCTCTTTACGAAGCTGTTGAAGCTATGTCATAATTTCTTCTTGTTTTTGTGAGTTTTGAGCTTAAGCCTGTGCCAATGCCTTAACAATTTCAGCCAGCTCTCTTACCATGCTTTTGAGCATTGGGTGGGGTTGGCCGAGCGTTCAAGCCTCTTGAGTTTCAGGGGCAGTAGTGGAATGCTAGTAAGCCTCCACAACAGGAGTGTCCACTGGTTGGAGGGCTGGAGGAGTTGAAATCTAAGTAATTCTTCCTCTTGCCATTATTAAGCTACAATGGACACTTCAAAGAGCAGATGGATCCCCATAGACAGTGCCAAAAATGTTAACTTCAAAATTTAATTCGTATGGAGAGTCCCAGATTTCGGCCAATGGGAGTGAATTCACAGATCCAATGCTGCTTTCCGAAGTGTGAGAGAGAGGTGAAAAAAGAGGAAAAAGAAGAAGGTGGCACAGTGTCTTTAATGTGGTTCAGCTAAATTCGGACAACACCAAACCCTACATCCACGATGGAGCTATTATTAACATTTTGAAAAAGATTTTTATAGAGTTTTGGCATACAGGTTTTCTGGCCTCTCCTCTTCTTCTAACAATATATTCCTATTTATAGAGGAAGAAAGAGTTACATAAAATAAATACAAGCTACAATTGTGTTACATTAAGAAATAAATAGAAAAGATAGTAAAAACTCTGCAGTTCGACTGTTGCAGGCTTCTGTCCATGGGGTGGGTCCCTCTTATCAATTGTAGACTAGCATTTATATGTGTTTGCCTCGTGATCCTGTATTGTCGAGCAGGATGCCCATTCTCGTGAGCTAGATTCCTTAGCTCGAGGGCACTGTGGCAGGTCGCTGTAGTGAGCTCAATGTTGCTGTAGCGAAATAACGAGTTTGAACAAGGTTGTCGGCTACTTAGCGAGCTAATTTTGTGGTGACCTTGTTGTATCACTTTATGGCGGTGAGTGAGGTAGAGCTCGCTGGGTATCCTTAGCAAGCTGGATGACTTAGCCTTTGCCAGGCTTGAGTTTCTCTCATTCTCTTAAGACCATTTTTTGCCTATAACACAAACAGAGACATTTTTTCATATTCTAACATTTCTTCAGGAGCGAAAAACACAAAGATATTAGAGCTTTATCGGATTCATCACTATCTCACTATATCTAATCAATTCAAAGGATCTTTAATCAGAATTGAAGAGAATTCATACTAGATATTTGAGATATCCATCTCAAATTTGGTATCATATTACTGACCCTGTTTCTTGGTTTAATTTCGTAATTTCTAGGTTGATAGAAATTGAAGATACAAAGGAAGAGGTTGATCTTCCATTTGCATCATTTGCATCTTCTTTGGCTATATGGTTGATCATAATTAGTTGAAGATTGTAAAAAATTCTTTGAATATCTCTAGGTTACGAGGTTTATCATAATTTTTAGGAGATAAAAAAGTTGTTATATCTAGGTTAACAAGAGCCCAATTGTAATTTATGTGTATGAACTCGCTATTTAGGAACCTAGTTAAAATCCTGTTGTTGATAATAAAACAAGGCTATTTAGTTAAGAATTATCCAATAGATGTAGACTTTAATTACGAATTTAATTAAAGTTAAACCATTTTAAAAATTGTAGTGTCTTTATTATTCTTCACAATTTTTTTATAATTCTACAATTTAACTTTACTACACAATTATGTTTAACCATAATTAATTGTTTATGCTAAAACTATTTAACTGTTGAATAAATTCTTTTTACTGCACTCTCATATAATCTAATTTGATTGTTTAATTAGTTCTCAAATCAATATCAAATTTAATCAGTTATTCTAATTAAGATCCTAATTATCTAATCAGCTTCCAAATACAAATTTATTAAAGACTTTCACTTTTACAAATCAAATAAGAATCCAATTTATTTCAAGAGAGTATATATATTTTACTAACATAAAAAAGGTGAGATCATTTTCATTATCTTCATATTTTTTAGGACTTACAAATGGTATTAGAGCTTTTGGCTCTTGATACTCTGTTATTTTCAAAAAGATAATGGATTCTACGTTTATATTATTGCCCCAATGTTTTCTCTTAAACAAACCACCTGATTTTAATAGACATCACTACACATATTAAAAGCAAAAAATCAAAGACTTTATTGAAGCAACTGATATAAATATGTGGGAAATTATAGAAGATGGTTATAATCCTCCCCACACTCTTATTAATGGGATTCCACAACCCAAACCAAAGTCTTTATGGACTGAAGAGGAGAGGAAAAGACACCTATGAAACCACGTCTCATGGAGTTCTCCACTTCTAAGTGTGGGATTTCTAGAACACATCTAAAAACTTCAAATCTACCAAGCATTAGTTCTTTTTATTTAGCTTGAACTTGACTCCTGCTTCACTTAGCTCAATTGTAGTGTAACTATGTGTTGATGTTTCCCTTTCCCTCTCTAATTGTTTATTTAGTAGACGTAAGTGAAATGTTCTAAGCAAATCCATGAAGTGATACATGGCAACAAGTTCAAGGTCTAAGTTTTGCTTATTATAAGAGGTAAGTACATGAAATGTGAGATGAAGAAATGTTTCAAGGTTATCTTTTGGAGAATTAGTAATGGCTAGATTGTATAGCTCATTAAGAACAAAAAAAGGAAGCTAATTCTCAAGCAAATATAAATCCATTATTATATCATTCGTCAACCAATGTTTTGATAGCAAAACAAAATCCCTTATCCAGTCCGCATTATAGACCCAAAAGAACAACTCAGGTATCAATCCAGCATTCAATAAAATCATCTTCACAAAATCCTTCTTAGGAAAATCAATGTCTTCTAAGTAACAATCACGAACGCTCAGTTCTAACTCTTCCACACAGCTAACCAAATTCTCCAAGTTTGTTTTAGTTCTCTAGAGGAGTCTTTTGAGATATTTGTGTTTCTCACTTTCCATTTTTCACAGGATTGGATTCTAATGGTGAAAAGGGCCAATTGAAACAACCTTTGGCTAAAGGCATCTTCATTTAGTTTGTAGATTTCATGAGGCACCTTATAAATGCAATATCCATTTGTCATGGGAGCTTCTGCCATGACAACCTTGTCTAGCATCGCTTCAATTTCAATAGCAATATCATTATGCTTCCCATTAGCCATCTATATATATTGATTTAAGTTTGAAAAGATTTGTCAATCATATAAGTAAACGCAAGAAAATATATTATCAATCCCTTCACAAATAGGAGCAAGATCAATAACTGATATTTTGGTTGATTTGAAATTTTAAAATAGAGTTATTATTTCTATTTTTCCCCCTTGGAATTAAAAAAATTATCATTTTTCCTCTTGATGTTTGACGAAATATCAAAATATCCCTTACTTTTTTAGCTATTATCATTTCTCTCTTCACCTTTGAAGATTCTATTATTTTCCCCCTTGATATTTAAGGAAACATCAAAATACCCCTGCTGCTAAAATCTTTTTTTATTTCATTTTTTATTTAAAAAAGATAAGAAAAAGAGAAAATAAAAACGAAAAAATTTTTCCAAAAAATTTAAA
>JANHAO010023318.1:0-11932 GCA_026873985.1 Saraca asoca
ATATCTTTCTTCTCTATATATTATTTCTCTTTAATGTCTTTACATTCTACTTCTTCCTTGCATGAAATTTCATTTTATAATATAAGAGAATCTTTTAAGATCTCAATTAGAAAAAGAACTAAATGATTTCCATTTTCTACAAAATCAAGGAAGAAAGTCAATTAAGAAAGAGACCCAAAATCAGGGTATTTTATCAAGAGAAAAAAACATTGCCGTTTACTTGCTTAATCTATCTTTTAACATTTTTATTTTTAAAATCTACATATTATTTTCATATTATATTTTAACACATGTGACAATTTTATTGAATCATATCAACTTTTTCCCTTATTAGTTTATCAAAATAATTAATAATATGATCCAATTAATTAAAAATATAATATTAAATAATGAAATTAAAAAAAATTATCTTTCAATGATAAAATCGATAATGTTGATATCTTTAAAGATGAAAATGTTAGACTACTGTAAATATTATTAAAATTCATCTTATTTAGTATAAAATACATATATTAATTTTATCCTTGTACTATCACTTTATTTATTATATCGTCAAAATATATATTTAATTTCATGCATTTCTAATGTTTCAAATAAAAAAAGTCATTTATAAATCAATTATAATTATTAATATGTATAATTAATTTTAAATATGAAAGTTCATTTATAAACTAATTAAAAGCGTTTTTTATTAAAATCTCGTAAGAAAATATTTCCAAGCAAAACATAAGTATCTACTCATGTTGGGACTTCTCCAATATATTTAGTGATTAGTCACAAATTCCTATTCTCCTTCCTGTGATCAAAACTCCCAAATCTCATTTCCCTCCATTCTCTCATTAAACATAGCATTAAAAAAACATCCAATCACATTGACCCATTTAGTGGTATATATGGCTTCTAGGCAAAGTGCCCGTGAAATTAGCAAGACGCAGAATGAATGGCCAAAAAGTATTTGACTATCATTTGCTTCATTCTTATTTGGTTTAGGGGGTTATTCAACCATAAAGACTCTTGCTAGAATTCCCACAACCAGTACAGATCACTATTCCCTGAGAGAGTAATGATACTCAAACATCACCACATACATCAAGTCTCACACCACTTTATTTATTATTTAACTTTAAGAAAGTTACTTGCCTTGTTTAGAAACATTACTATCATAAATTATTTGTCATTTGTTATGAAAGTTGTCATCAGACTTTAAGAAAGTTACCAGCAGACCTTACAAAAATTACCATCCATTGATGGGGTTGTGCAATTTAGTGTATGTGGTAGCGTAGGAGTATCTTTATTTTACACAATAACGCTTAACTATAGGGGTTGAAAATCTATAACAAGCTACAATTTTTTTTGAGTGTCTAAACAAGACATGAGCAATACCATGGTATAAGAGAAAAACAATTACCATAATTTAGGGATCCTCAAACTTAATATGAATTTCATCCATCATTGGCTGATGTCTCCTCACCTGCAAATTAAGGAAAACTTCGGATCAAAGCTATATTCAAGCTCTTTAAACTACCGTCCAGAGATATAAAACACACATAAAGGATCTAACTAAAGCAGAAGTTTATTAAAGTGAACCAAGAGAGCAAGTATTCATGGGCTGAACTGAACTAGCATAGATATTTTAACATGTTAAACTGGGGAGAGAGCATGATATGAGCATGGCAGAAAAGTAAGAGAAACAGAGAAAGGAAAACAAGTCTTGGCGGAGCTGAAGTTCTATTCCCTTTTTTAATCATTAACAAAGAGAGTTACAACTCATACAAAAAGATTTCATCTAAGCGTTTACAAAGGTCATACATTGACAGCTAAACCAGCAAGTTACTAACCCAAAGTATCCTATAATCATGGTCCAAAATGGGACATCACTTGACTAACTTGATTTTGAACAACTTTTACATTTAACAATGGATAATGACTAGCTTAAAGGTATTCTAGGAAAATCTCAATCGTCCAACATAACAGAAATCCAGGGAAAAAATGGCAAGAAAGTTTACTTTTACACCAGCCAATGAAAGTAGCTTGTGAGAGGCAATATATGCAACATCTGAATTTTCTAACCTCTTCTCCACAAAATAAATTACTTCAGACACTCCAGACTGCAAGAAAGAAATTAGATCTATCATGTATGAAGAATAAAAAGAACAATTCAAATTTTTTATGTTAGAAATGCGTGTTGTTATTTTAACTACCTTAATACAAATACATTGACTAGCGGGATTACCTTTTTACAGAAGGTTTCCAAGAACAAGATAAAGGTGCCCTACTGGCATGAAGTACGGGTAACAGCCACAAAATTGTTCCAAATGTTTATAAATTATACCCCGTTAGAATTTGCATATTAGCTAATGCACTGTATTATTGTTTGAAACTTTTATCAGCTGATCATTAAAAGGTCCTTGTAATGTGAACTACCAATCAACTCGTCATTTTTTCTGTTTTCTTTTAAATTTTCATAAGACACAGAAACATTAAGAAAAAGAGAAAATACGTCAGTTGTCACTAGAGCAGACTCAATTCAGTAAGCAGAGAAGTCTAACAAGAAAGAGAAGTAGCAAGCAGGAAACAGGCCACTCGCCACAAGAAAACATGGTCACATATAACCACTGCATAACTTTAAGCAAGGGTAACTAACCTGGATTATGATCTTAGCACATTCATTGCAAGGAAACATGGTCACGTATAATCGCTGCAGAGAATAAAAAAATCTCTTTATCACCAGGTGGGGGAAAACCAGTTTTCAAAGTGCACATGAGAATGAAGAAATGCCTTATATGTGCCAGACAGCAAGGGGGCACATGGTTAGTGAATAGTGCTTGTGTATGAAAAGTCTGGATGGAGACCAAAGGAAAATAGTAAAGGGAACAAGAGTGGAAGTAATCTAAAGAAGCTTAAAATTTGCAATCAAATGGAAATGCACAGGAAAAGGAGACTAAAGAGTCAAATTGAGCTCACCTGTCCAGCAGCGGAGGCATGATTTGTGTTAAGAATAGCATTAACTTCTGCATGACAAACGTAGCTAAAATAGAGGTTGGAAGATAGTGAGGAATGAGAAGAGATACAAGTTTAAAAACATGAAGTCAAAAAGAACATGCTAATCCATTCAGTGAAACATGTGATGGACGCAGGCAGAGCAAATATTATTTAAAACCACAAACAGGATTCCACACATAATGCATCTCTTTCAAAATGATGTTCATTTTTTAAGCAGAATCCAAGCATAGATTTAATGTAGTAAAGAGAGTCAATATATAAAAGCAAAATACTCACGGATACTTCGTCTCCAAAGGATTGCCAGTCTTGGATTTCTGAAACATAAAATTTTCTTAATTTCACTTTCTTAATAATATCCGAATCTTTGTAGGGGGCAGGGGCTTATTGAATGCTAACCTTTGCCCAGGGTAGCTTGTCATCAGAACAGCCTCTGGGAAATCCATTGTAACCAATGCCTGACAGAGGAAAGTGAATTAGGACTCGTGCTAAATAATTTACAAGGAATTGGACACAAAAAAATCAAAATTTAATAAAAAAAATGGTCAATTGATATAGGAGCAAAAAGTTGCTTAAATTGCTTGTAGTATCTTTGGATGTGGAAACATAAGGGGTAAGTGGTGAAACTAATTCCTGCACCACACATTTAAGATCCACCAGAAAATTTTATAAATTCTGCCACCAATAGAGCTTGCCACATGCATTAGTTTTCACTAATTAGATATCCGTGAAAACAGTTCAATGATTCAGAACTGATTTTTTGTCGTACAAGTAAATGAACCTCCTCCCCCTTGCAGTACAATTTATTCTCACTTTCACAGAGGATGAACTTCAGGTATTTGATTGTTGAACCAAATTAACTTACCAAGAATTACACCATTTTCACTGACCAGGCACGCACCCACCTACAAGACCAATACATACTCTCAGCGTAAAGCAACCGAATAAGCTCGAAAACTAATGCCATATTACCAAAATTGCTCAGCAGGATATTACAAAAGAGAGTATAAACTGATGAGTTTTGAGCTCTGACGGTCAATAACGAGATTGAAAAGAAAAAAAAAAAAAAAATCCTCCTAGTATATTGATTCATTCATGCTGATAGAGGTGAAATATGACCTGCCTGTTTGGATCTTTAGATCTTTCAGCTGACAGAAAAGCAATTGCCATGAAATAATCATCCCACGACAAATATCTGCAATCAACAACTGATAAATAAGAAAACCACAATCGATTCAAGTTCTCAGCAATTAGTGAAGCTACTATAATTTCAAGCAATATGTAACAAAATCAAATGACAATTTCAAATCCTACAAGGCACTAGATCCTCAATCTGCTAAAGAACAGAGCCATTTTAACTAAATCGACGGGATTTAAGGTCGAACTCATACTAACCCTTTGCGCTTGGACGGATCAAAAGGATTTCGAGAAGATCGATTCTTCGAAACGATTCCATTTTGCGACGAATTGGTTTTCTGTGCATGCTTCTTCGGGAGGTAGAAGAAGTGGAGAGCAATTGCAGATGCCAAAGCACCGAATACAGTAGCAGTTGTGACTATAGCAACCTCGCGAGAGTTCATAATGTACAACTGCAACAAGGATAGGGCAGAAAAATGTGGATGAAGTTGGAAGTTACCAGAGAAAAGTTTGAGAGTTTGAACGGTGAAATGAGAAAAAGGAAAAAAGAGGATAAGTTTTGTACGCGGGAAAATGATGAAGCGCGCGGGAAAAATGCGCCTGGCCATTTAGCATACGCTGTGTTAATGAGCCATATGCACGGACATGAACACAAGGATACTGTATTTTAAAAGAAAAAGACGTTATGAATAAAATATGATATGTCCGGTGCATCCCAAGTAGCAAGTGAATATCTCCCGACAAAAAATGAGGAAAATGCCGTGTCACAGGTGACTTAGTTTAATCTAATTAACCGATAATTATAACAGTCAGTACAAGCATTGCCATTTTTTTCTTCTTTTTGGAAAAAAAGGGCCATTGATCACTCAGACTGTTTCTATCGGCAGGGAAGGAGCTAGAAAATGTATATCCTATTTTCATTAAAAATAAAAATAAGAAATAAGGTTAGAAATATGTTTAATTTGATTTTATTGAAAATATTTCTTAAAAATATTTTTTAAAGTGGGCTGAAAATTGAAAATGAAAAAGAATTGTTTTTATAATTTTTATTTTTAAAAGTTAAAAATACGGTGATATTATTATAAATTTTAAAATTTTTAATTAATTAAAAATAGATAAATTAAATATATTTTTATTATTTTTATTTTTTAAAAATAGAAAATATTAAATCAAATCAAACATGTTTGTTAAAATTTAAAATTCTAAAAATAAAAATCAGAAATAAAAATAGAAAACATTTCCTGAAAACAAATGCTCTGATAGCTTTTTAGACAAAATATGCATGCATAATATTATAATATATATGTTTTGTTGTTGTGAACTATTTTTTCATAACTTTTCACAACAAAAAAGTGTAAATTTGCATAAAAAATTGTGAAGTTTAAAAAACTTTCGATATGCAATTATTATTAGTAAAATTACACATTTTTGCATGTTATATGTGAAATTCAAACAAAATCACAATTTTTTTTGTAATAATTGCAAAATTTGTACAAATAATTTGTAAGTTTACAAAAAAATATAATTAGCAAAGTATTACATTCAAAAGAAAAAAAATGTATAATTACTTTAACTTAATTAGTTAAATCTCATTTATTAAGTTTATATATAAATTACAAACTTTCAAGTATAACAAATTGTTAATGTGTAATTTATTGGAATTACTTTTAAATTACATTGTAGAATAATAAATATTAGAAGAAATTATTTGTAATTTAATATGGTAATATTCTTAAAAGGACTAATAGAAAACAAGAAATACTTAAATAGGCATTGTTTATAATCCATAGTAGAAAGGTAGACATAGTATATTGAGAAGTGTGATCTCATAAATTTTGTATTAGTATACACAACATTTATAAATAATATATTTTGTGTATATTTCATTGCGTAATAAAATACTTTTAATTTAATATTTTACCAATTTAAGAAAAATAATTTAATGTGAAATATTGATTAATGGTTAATAAAATAATTTAGGGGACAAAGTGCTCAATAAATATATAGTTGTGCAAAAAAAAAATTTCTGTGCCTTAGGGAGTGATCACCCCCTCAATATAACATGTGGCTCCGTCATATCTATTAGAGTATTCTATCACTAAGAATACATTCAATTTTTCATCGCCTTGAAGTCATGGAAAATTGCCAAATTGCCATTGGAAAATCATGAGAAAAGGTGTAGGAAATCTCATAATCCTTTTAATTTACCCATGATTTACAATCGTGGAAAAGCATAATTTGAACCTTCCCACAATCTATAAATTGTGGGAACGCAGTGGAAAACTTAAAAATTTTGATTTTTTGGGCAGAGCCGTGAGAAAGTGTAAAGTGTATTATTTCACTTTTTTCCCTAGCTTTTGTCATTTTCACATTCTCCTTCTCTTCTCCTCCTCCACCCCCCTTTCATCGTTCAATCATTGTGTATTATGTTTTCGAGTCATCTTTGCTACTTTTTTTTTGTTCACCACTAAAGATAAACTCATTTTGATTTATTGTTTTCAAATATTTTTAGTTAAAAGTTGAAATAGCATATTAAATTTTTTAAATATATTTTTAGAATTGATTATTGTGTTTCGTGAAAAACTATAAGTAATTTTTATTTTATTTATTACTTATTCCAAGTTGGTTTATATTAATTTTATTTTTACCATATTTTTTATTTATCTTGTAATATTTATTGATAGGTTATTTTAGAGTAGAAAAATAGGATTTCATTTCATTTGGGATGTTAGATACAATATTATACATAATTGTTGATGATTTATAATGATTTAAATTTGAAAAAATAATTTCAACAAGCTAATGTACATTATTAGGTACTTTAGTGGTATATTATATTAGGAGAACAAAAAATTCTAACTCGTGCTATGTATGTAATTGCAATACTTACTTATTTCTGATGTTATTGGAGATTGAAATGTGAGCAATACAACAAGTAGAATTCAGTATTACATATCAAGGGTGTGCTATTATAATTTGTTGGAAGGTAAAAGATCTTAACTCATGCGCAATTTTATTACTTTCTTAGAACTTGAAGGTGGGTGAGCTCTAGATTTGATAGCTAATTGGCTTTTGATTGGTTGTATGTGAGGAGTAAGGGGTGTTAAGCTTATATGCTTATATAATTGATTTTGTTGAATATATTCTGAATTGGTTTGAAATATCTTTATCTATGTTTAAGCTATTTTATGTGAATTTTGATAAATGGCAATTTAAATGTCATAACACTCCAATGAAAAATGCCATCATCACGAAATTTTCATCTTATATGTGTGTTATGGTGTGACATGTGCCTTAACTTTTAACATTCATGAATTTCCTGTAAAGCTATATTTTTTCAAGTCCTAGCTTCCATTCTACCAATACCTATGACTTTGAGCAACTGTATAGTGTTGATGAATTGGATGAGAGGATAAGAAAGGTTGATAGCATTTATAATGAGACACTAGCCATATGCCTTATTGTTTACTATTGCCTCATTTCACTAGATTTAGTTAGTTATTATATGTTTATGTGAAAGGTTGCAAGGGCAGCGCTTGTAAGTTTCCCTAGCCTCAAACTAGGTAAGTGCCCCTTGAAATTAGTATCACGGGATTCATTTAGTTAATTAAAGCTTGCAACACATGATTACATTCTAGGATTCTTTTAATTAACTAAACGTTTCTTATGATGTTGATACTAGGATTCTTTCATCCAATTTGAGGTTATAGAACTTTAGAAGTGCAACCTCTGTAATATTCCACATGAACATACAATAGCTAATTGAACCTCACAATATAGGACAATTGTAAACAATGTGGTATACGACCAATGCCTCATTATGAATGTTGGTAATCTTCTTTTTGCTCTTCATCAAGTCATTAGCATCATACAACTTCTGATGGTCATAGGCACTAGCAGAATGGAAGCTATGGCCTCGAAAAATACAACTTTGCAATAAATTAGTGAACTTCAAAAGTTAAGGTGTATGTTGTAACAGAACACACATGTGAAGATGAAAATGCGATGATGATGTTTCACCTCTGCTAGCAAATAAAGATGCAGATCAGTTAGTGAAAAAGCACAATGAAGAGTTTGTAGTGTTTGTTGTAACCGTCATTGTGCATTGAGTGTGACTCTGGTTAAGGCATAGTCTAATCTTCATAATGAATTGAATGTTTATATTAGCATAGGCATTTCCTTGCAGGGTTAGCTTTTTGCTAGTTGTTTGCACAACAATAAATATAGATATTCTTGCATCCCATTTGTGGATGTATAATAAGCTACTACCAATAGGGATAGATATATTAATGAGTTTATGACTGGAGTTGATGATTTTCTTGACTTTACTTATCGGCAACTAGTTTTTGTAAACAAAGGTCAAATAATATGTCCATGTGTCAAGTGTGATAATAGGAAATATCTCACACTAGATGAAGTTAAAGTACACATGTATATATGTGAGTTTAAACTGAATTATTGGTTTTGGACATGTCATGGGGAGGAAATATCCTATAGAAATGTAAATTATGAGTTTCAACCTGGTAGTTCTAGTAATGTGCTTGAGGACACTAATATTGTGAATGTTAGCTAATTTGAAACAATGATATATGATGTTAATGGTCCATACTTCCAAATTTTTACTGGAAATGATATGGAGAAGCCTTTTAATAATAATGCATAACAATTTTTGACATGTTGTATGCTGCATAATGTCTATTATGGTCAGGCTGTACTAATCATACAAAGTTATCAGTGGCGGTTAGAATAGTAAGCGTGAAATCATACTATAACTTGCCACAAGGATGTTTTGATAAAATGATGGCACTGTTGAAGGAGAGTTCTCCACCAACTACCTTAATCCCAAAAAGCTTCTTTTAGACCAAGAAATTGGTTAGCAAACTTTGACTTAAGCTCAATAAAATTGATTGCTGCATTAATGGGTGTATGTTGTATTGCAAAAGTGACATTAATGATAGAATGTGCAAATTTTTTTGTGAACCAAGATTCAAGGAACCACGATTAGGAAGGGGAAGATATAAGGAAGTTTCTTTTAGGAGAATGTACTTTTTGCCATTAATACCTAGACTTTAATGATTGTATACTTTTATGAAGTCAATAGAACGTATGTGATGGCATCATGATCATAAAAAAGAAGAGAGTGTATTATAACATTCATTTGATGGAGAAGCTTAGAAACACTTTGACAGAACTTACCTTGAATTTGTACTGGAACCTAAGAATGCTTGACTTGGCTTATGCCCTAATGGATTCAATTCATTGTACTATGCTCATGCTAGTTGGTCATTGTTACACCATACAATTTGTTGCCTAAAATGTGTATAACTACTTTTTATATGTTTCTAACCTTAATCATACCAGGTTATCACAATCCCTAAAGTAGAATTGACGTCTATTTGTAATAATTGATTAATAAGTACAATGTGTTGTGGGATCAGTGTCCTAATATATGATGTCTTAAAAAAGTAAAACTTTGTGATGAAAGTGGCTCTGATGTGGATTAATAAATGACTTCCCTGGTTATGACATGTTGTCATATTGGTTTACTAGTGGAAAGTTAGCATATCCTCTATGTTTGGAAAAGACAAAGGCATTCACGTTGAAACATGGAAGGAAGTAATCATGGTTTGATTGCCATCTTTGCTTTTTAGATACTCACCATGTTTATCGAAGGAATAAGCAATCATTTTTCAAAAACAGGATTGACACATCCCTACTGTTCCCAGATGTCAAGTAAATAAGTGTATAACAATGTGTGTAATGTTCCTAAGGTGACAGAAACATGACCAGTCAAAGTGTATAGTATGGTGAGGAGCACAATTGGACAAAACAAAGTATATTCTAAGACTAATCATACAGGAAAACAAACCTACTCTGGCACAACATAGATGTGATGCTTGTCAAGAAAAATGTGTCTGACAATATTTTCAATATGATAATAGACTTCAAAGGAAAGTCAATAGACAATTTAAAGGCAAAGTTGGACTTAAAAGAATATTGCAGGTAGGGACTTAGAACTTTGACAGTATACCAATGGTAAGGTGTACAAAACCAGAGACACAATATACTTTTAATAGTGACCAGAAAAAGGCAATTTATGAATAGGTCAAACAATTAAAAATGCCTGATGACTATACATCTAAACTTGATAGACACATTGACATTGGTGTTAGCAGATTGTTAGGCACAAAGAGTTATAATTGTCATAACTTTATGAAACGTTCACTTCCAATAGCATTCATTAGCCTGTCTGATTCAATATGGAAGCCTATCACTAAATTAAGTCAGTTCTTTAGGGATTTTTGCTTGATAACATTGTGGGATAGTAAATTGGTACAAATGAAAAGAAACATTCCCCTCATATTATGCAAGTTACAGTAGATATTTTGTCTCAATTTCTTTGATGTCATAAAGCATTTACCAATTCATTTACCATTTGAGGCTCAAGTTAGGGTTCCTGTCTAATATTGGTGGATGTACTCATTTAAAAGGTAATTCCATTTCTAAACTTATTTTTAATAATGTTAGTCATTTACTTTATTCGAACCCAATGTATTCACATTTTTCATCTATATTGTAACATGTTTTGTAAAGATACCTGAATAAAATGAAAAAGAAAGTTGCTAGTAAAGCTTGGGTTTAGGGAAGTATATGTAAGACATACTTAACAAAAGGAATTGCTCAATTTGTCAATACTATTTTGACATTAATGTTAAAAGTCAGAGTACGAGAATTGGTCATAATGAATGTTATGAGAGTAGTGATCTAATTGCATTTACTCTATTTGTTTTTAATCAACTTGGTTGGCCATACAGAAAGTGTGTGATTTGATTCCTAGATGGAAAGGAAAATACAGTCACCACATTGCATGTTTTGCTTAATTGTGATGAAATCCCACCATATCTTAGGTACATGTAATTAATATACTTTCAGTGTAACTTGGTACATTTATAACTATATTAATCATTCATCGATCTAAACAATGTGTTATACAATATTTTTATTAAAAAAATGTGTGCATTCACTCCAAATGCATCAGACACCAAAGTTAAGAGTAGACTTGAAACTCAATTCATAGAATAGTTTTTTAATTATGTAAGTCTATGTGTCCTTGTCTTGATTGTTTTTAACATGTCCTCTCATGCATACATTCATAATAATATTTATTTTTGTTGATGGTCGATTTTGGTAATTGGTCAACGGGGGGTTCAAGGAACTAAACTACTGGTCTACTACTTGATGTATGATAACTTGAAGAGAGATTCAAGGGGAGAAAGAAGAAAACAAGAAGGAATTTTATCGTGGTTCTGCCAAAGTCTATTTGACCCCTACGTCCACGGTGAGTGTGATCCTCTTTTCTCAATATTTCTGATTACACTGGTGAATACAAGAGGAAATCTCAGCAGAACTTCTTCGTCACTCTTCTTTTTCTTTCTTTTTTTTGGTCTCCCTTTTTTATGACTATCCTGTCCCATTTATATATGTGGGAGGGTTAAAAATTATAATTTATTCATATAGAACTATGATTACATTTGTACTAAGCATTAAATGCTAGACGACAAGTAATAAATGCTGGGCAAATCATTGTCGGGCTTTTTAGGGGCTACTTTATGGGTGAAGGATTTGTCCAGTCCAAGAGGGAGAAAATTTCAAATTTTTTCAGAGGAGAAACCCAACTTGGCCAAACAAACCCATCCTAGGATCCATTGATTTGAGGCTTCAATGTATCACATACATCAAATACAAAGTAAAAGGAAGCAAGACTAACCTTTAATCCAGCTCCAATCGCAGTGGA
>JANHAO010023319.1:0-11968 GCA_026873985.1 Saraca asoca
CTAGGGTTATGTTTGACTAGGTCAAAGTATAACCTTTCATGCAAAAGGCATCCCACAATCTCAAGTCAAAGGATCAGTCATGCGATCATCACTTAGAGATTTACTGATGATGCAGCTCTATACAGTATCTCCAAACGAGTCAGACAAGATCATGATTGTCAGTTACGTTTCTCCAAACTAACTGAGTCGTGTCTATGTGTGTATTCTGATGTAACTCACTTACATCTCAGCCTGTGAGGATGACTGCCATCAAATGAGGAATACCACATTATCTAGTCTCAACAGATCGTGATAGTGCCCAAGTATCAAATCTCGACTAGTGTCATTTTGATGCAGAAGTTTATATCATTGACAATTACACTCACAATCCTATAACCCCTTATAAGATTGATTGAATGAATTAACTTCTCATCATGGACTTCATCTTAATTATGCATAAATCATAATTATGATCACAATATGCAATATAAGATGAATGTTCAACTTTCGATATCTAAATCCACAGATCGCTTAGTCATAGATGCAATAGAGCCCAATCAAATTGACTCTAGGGCACCTATATTTGACTAACACTTGTAACACAAAGTATGCCATCAATCAGTAGAAAATATTTTGCACTAACACAATGATAAGCAAATTCCATGCTTTTTTGATAACACCATTTACTACCTTTACTAGAGTAGTTGTCATGTGTTCAAAATGTCACCCATTGTCAAATGCTTGAGCCCAATTTTCTTTCAAAAATGCCTCCACCTAACGTCCTACCTCAATGTTTAGGGACCACAACTTGTTAGTATAAGATTATACTTCCTTGGTTGTTCCTTATACCTTGTAATAATTATTATAATAATTAAAACAACACATGTGAACTTAACGTAAGTAGATATAGTGGTAAGAAATGGTTACTTATGTTTGTAATGTGTTTATTAAGGGTTGTATTCTTAAGTATCTATTAAAGTTGTTAGTCATATGATGGATACAAAATTGATGATTACCACAAGGTGGCTGCTGCCAAGGGACTCATATTTAACCATTGCAATAATCCTAACATGGCGAATGGATATCAGGTATAGTCTGTTAGTATTGGTGATGTGTATTTGTATCATGGCCAAGAACCATGACTATTAAATCTATTCTTTACTTCAACAATTGTAAAAGTAATTGGCAATATTTTGCGATTCACACCTTGTATGGTTACAATCAATAGGTTGTGCTTGAACTTCCCATATAAGAAAGCTCCATCAATTTGTTGTGTTGGGTTATAGAAGGAAAGTACATCAATGCAATGTTTAAATTTTGAAACAGTCACTCAAACTTCACATTATTAAAGTTAGAATACTATCTTTGATATAAATCTCCAGTTTACAATTGCATAAAAGTTTCTTGTTTGCTTGTTTGATTGCTGCCAACCACCTCAGCAACGGGCAATACAAATCATCACAATCATCAAATATTTGGCTAATAGCCCTTTGTTTTTCTAGCCAATATTTCTTGTAGAAAACTTGGTAAAAGAATTGTGATCTTATCATCTGTATTATCTCTGTGATATAAAGGTTCGGTTTGGTTCTTAGTTACTCTATACAACATGAAGCAATAAAATCAGAGTCCAATTGCTTATGATCTTGTGACATGATGTAGAGACATAAGTATGGGGGCCATTATATCTTTTAACAACACAACAATCTTTATTCGAATTAAATCTTGCACTGAACTGCTAGTTGTAGTGCATATTTATGCATTGCACATCTACATATGACGGTTGTGAAAATCAGGGTCCTATAATTTTGGTGCCTACTAATTGAATATTGTTTCAAGGCTAGCAAAACATCTTCTTTGCTCTAAAATTGTAAACTGACATAAAACTCCTACCCATCAGTTTGAGTGGGATTTTCAAATAGTTAATGTTTATGTCTATCCAGTGTTTCTCAATTGACATACAAGATATATGATGACAGAGGTATATATGGTGGTAATGTTTCTACAACCCCCTCCTTCTCCTCATTTTTATGGCCATTTTGTGGTAGTTCATCATTATCCTTAACATCTTCATACAAGCAGTCTATATTAGGCAAGTCTAGATACTGCTTATCCTCGCCTTGCATTATGGTGTCTACCACACCCCGTTTGATGGGCCACCAATATTGTGGATAGTGTGGCTATAACTTTGTTAAGAGAACATTTCCCTAAGTTGAAAATTCAAATCTATTACCTCAGGAGCATTATTTTCAAATTGAGAAGCCATATTAATCTTTTTATTTTCTATGTTCTTCATTTCAAACTCAACATATAATTCCGGTGCACCAAGATTAAGAAATTGATAATGACAACAAAATATGGTACTCATATCGTCATCATCAAACAATCTAAATCCTTGATGATGCATAATATGGTGACATAATGTAGGAAATTTATACGTAATAGACGAGAAATATCTCCTGACTCTTACTTTCAACTTTAATAAAAATTTTCACTTAATATCATTTAATGTCATATCCTTATATAACTGAAAAGCTCTTGGATGTGAACATTCAAATGTCAACGTTTCATGACCATTGTACATTTTCCTATTACTATAAATAACTATAATCGATAGTTTAGATATTTTTTAATCTAAATAATCATCAAAAAATTAGTATAAAATAACTAGATAATATGTCACAAATAACTATCTTTTCTTTGAAAGGAAATATTATGAGAATTAATACATGTTTTCCATTAAAAAATTATTAAATCAAAAATATCATTTTCAAGATAATATAGAAAACACACAATAATAAAATATCATACAAAAACTAAATATAAAAGAAAGCATTATTTTAGAAAATATTATTTAAACTTGTAATATGTCACTCAAAAAACCCTATTTCACTAAGAAAGCATACATATAGTTTCTGTTCTTTTACAAATATAAAGTGCATATATAAAATAAAAAAAATATTTATCACTGAGCATACATATTAAAAATAAAAATTAATATCATGGAAAGAAATATAGAACATAGCATGTAAAGGTTGAAAAACATATAATGCATATATCTCTTTTTTACAATAAAAATAAATAATACAAGTCTTACTACTTAAACAAATTAAACAAAAATGTACAAAAAAAATTAAATAATTGATTTAACTTAAAAAGTGTACACATAAATTAGAAAAATAAATTATCACATAATAGTTTATAGTATATATAAATTTATGATTATGCAAATGAAATACAAAGTCACGTTAAACAATAACTAGTACGATTTTCAACAAATTCTAGAATACAAAATTCAACTACAATATTATATTTTATTTACCTATTAAATATCTTTTTCGTTCTATTGTATTATTTACAATATGAGTACTCTTACATTTACATCTAAAAACTTATGTTAAAAAGTTAAATATTCTAAATTTTGTAATTGATATGGATGGAAACTTGACATAAAGTAGCTACTTTATTTTTTATCAATTGATAATTAACAAAATATCATAACTAATTATACTAAAAATTCTTGACATATTAAATTTGCATCCCTTGAATATCATATTAAATAAAAAAATAACCATGTGTCTAATTTAATGAGTTCCCAATTGCCCTACTTAGTTAAAAAATATTACAACTACTATAATGTATAGAATATAAAACACAATATTTAATGCAAAGGCAAAAATATTTATATATATATATATATATATATATTACCAATATCTTCATTTTGTATAATTGAATTATATAACACAATCCTTGATATTTCAATAAATCAAACATAAATATAAAAAAGGAAAAATAACATCAAATCTAACCTATAATATGCAATACTAAAATCAGAAAAAAAAAATATCATGCATACTAAGTAAATATATTATCATCAATAAAAAATTAAAATATTACAATACTAATTAAATAAATAAAACAAAATTATACAACATAGTGACTAATTTAACTTATAAAATTACCTCACAAGAAATTTTTGCACCCAATGCAACTCAACAATGTCTTAACAAATGGTGATGCAGAAAATTTTTTAAGACGGAATAGAAACAAGTAAAGAATTTTGGAATAAATAAAAGTGGTCAACAATGTCTTAACAAACGGTGATGAAGAAAATTTTTTTAAGACGAAGAAAATTTTTTTAAGAGAAAGAAAAAAATAAGTAAAGAATTTTGGAATAAACAAAAGTGGGATGGGATGTTTTCTAGGATATAAAAAAAAAGAAGGGAAGGGGTATTTATATGAAATAATAATAACTTTTAGATTAATTTTTTTTTAAACAAATACTGACATTTATAAGAAAATGTTATAATATTTTTTTCAGATTGGATAAATGTTTCTATAACCAACATTTACGCTTTTTCAATTTAAAGGGACGCGACACATGCACGATGACAGAATACATGGAAAACATTGGTAACATCAATATTTACACTATACTGTACAGTGTGTCAAAATAACTGGATAGTGTTGACGCTGCTAGCGTATACCCTTTTGATAATATTGGCAGTACCAACGTTTTGCATACGCTATGCTTTAAGTGAACATCATGCAAGGGAATAGTTTGAAGCTGGCATTAGAAAGTAGTTTCCCACTGAGCCTCGCATGTGGTAAAAAGCCTAAAGGAATATGCAAATAGCTGATGCAGCAACAGCTTTACATTAGCATAATATATACTTTCTATCATAGTACCATGGTTTAGTCACTATAGATGGATGCCTGTCAACTGCAGATAATTACATAAATCTAACTGCAAATTACCAAAATGACTACAGAGGTTAAAATTCATGAAGTCGGAGAGGCCCAAGAGTCTGAACCAGCCTCAGAACAAGAGAAATTATGTAAACAACCAAAAGCCCTCCTCCCAGCAGACTATCAAGCCTCATATCCCTTCTTGTCAAAACCACAAGTGCCCAAACCAATCCAACCGCCAAAAATGCCAATGTTTCAAGCAGATATGGATCTCTAGAAATCACAACAGGTGATGGATATTCTGACCAAGTCGAGCTTACAAGAGACAAGCCTAAGCCAACAAGGATATTGAAGATGGGGCCAGCATAGCAGCCTGAAATAGCTACTTGAACACCTTCATGTCCACCATTTAAGGCCATTGTTAAGTTTGTCATCAAATCCCCAAGTGAATTGCCCCAGGCAAGGACTGTTAGTCCTAGAATTGAAGGGCTTATCCCAAATATATAGCCTATTGAAGCCAGCAATCCTACTAACTCTCGAGCTGTAATGTAACTCCAAGTCACACTCATTATGAAGCCTCCTGCAAGCCAAGGGAATAAGTATTTCTTGGGTGGGCTTGATTTCTCAGTTGTGAAAAATGCAGTTATTCCTAATGCAATTCCAATCAACAATCCAATTCCAAGAACTATCAGGCTCGTATCGAAGAAACCACTTTCTTTGGAAGGGATAAACAAAAAAGACAGGAGAAGTGGTGAAAGTATCACTGAAGCAATTGCATGTGGCTTAGACCATCTGTCCTCACAAACAACAGGAATTGTCAATCTCCTAGGCAAGTAAAGGGGCATCTCAAGGACTTTTAGTAACATTTCACAGAAGAGTGATCTTAAACAGCAGCAATATTTCTTCTTTATTTTAAGGCCAAATTCTTGAGCTTCCTCAACACAATCAGTTAGTCCTTTTTCCATGCCATTGAGAATAGATACAGTCAAGTCACTCTTCCAGCGCTCAGATGAGACATAAACAATGATTACATATACAATATAAATCATAGTAAAGCCAATAGCTCCAAGAACATTGATCTCGCCAGTGATTAATATTACCAGCAAGCACAGAAGAACCAAGAGCAGAAAACAAACATCTCTTATGAAATCGAATTTCTTAACTTGAATCCAACTATGGCGAATTGAAAAGCTCACTACTCCAACCACAACACAAGACACAAAGGAAGCACCACCAAGAACTGTATTGAAGCCAATGCCGCGTGTCCCGCTTCCTTTGAAAGAAACAAGACTGGCAAAAACGTCACAGGCACCATTGCCAAGAGAAAGGAGAGTCACTCCAGCAATTGTAGGGGACAGATTGAGCAATTTCGAGAGGTTTTCAAGTGAAGGACAAAAATACTCAGAAGCTGTATTTGCCAGCAGATAAAACAGAACTAGAAGCCATAGAAACAAAAGAATATGACCCAACAAAGGCAACCCCCCAAATTTGCAATAGAAAAGGTACATATAATCAATATAGCCCTGTGAGACACATGGGTGATTAGATTTCAGGTACAAACACTTGGCCTTGTAATTATCTAATCTCTGAAAGCTCTTGCAATCTTGCTCATTACCGCTATTAAGGGTAGCAAAAGTGCTCAAATGGACACGAAGTTCTGAAGAGTGAAGGTGTATAGCCGTGAAAACACATACCAGTAGGAGGAAGGAGAGATTCAGGAACAACAAATAGCCCAAATGTTTAGATACAAAAGCCATGTTAGCCATCAGAGACTATAAAGTACAAACCTTTAAACTCAGTTTGAAAGTATGAAACTTGATGATTAAGGAAAGGAGTATATGATTGTAAGCATTAAACAGCAGAATTAGCTTCCCCACAATCAAATGAAGAAACCCAATTAAGAAAAAGGCTGGGATCAAAACGAACTAACCTTGAAGTTTGCAACTTCATGGATTTCTGCTTTAAGCAGACTCGCCAGATAATACCAAACGAAAGAGAAGGCAGCCAAAGAGTGTGGAGAATACGAAGTCACTGCCACACACGTTTTGAATTCGAGGCTTAATCGCTTCCAAAATTGAGGTGATAATGATAATCTTTTCAAATCAGGGGACCCGAACTGAACTAAATGGTACACGTGGCGGTAGGATAGAAGGTCGCATTCATGGATTTGAGGTTTGCTTGTGAAAAGGAAGGAACAGAGACAGATACTGTAAAACGAACATACTTTGGCATCATCATTCAATCCATATATCCTGTAGTAGCCGTTTCTTATCAAGGTTGTCTCTCTCGTTAACGAAACGACGATTCCACACACACACTGGGGCAGGTAAGAAGGTGCTTACTCTTTTCCATTTTTGTCCTTTTCACTCTCCTTTATTTTTTTTTTTAATTTTCTCTTTCGGTGCAGTGATGAAATTGCCAAAATTATGATTTTTCATAGAGAAAGAAAGTCATTAATTAATATTTTCTCATAAGTTGATTTACATGTAAGTATGTAACGTCTATTTGAGGACATTTGCATATATACAAACCTTTCTCATTATTATTAATGGATTGATTTTTAAAAAATAAAGAGTATGGTATATGGATATGATCTCTCAATTTCTTTAAGAAATTAGGTTGTAAATTTTACAAAAAAATAAATATAAAAAATTATTTTATATTAAAATAATAAATTTCAACAAATATATATATATATATATATATGAGATTCAAAATGCAATCGTATCTTATCCTTTCCAAATTTATAAAGAAATCCATTTTAAGATATATTTTATTTTATTTCTTAAATAAATTTTTTTCTTATTTTTAAAAAATAGATAAACACGAAGAATATAATGTATTCTAGATTTTTAAGATTTATATATTTTCTATTTTTAGATTTGTGTTTATCACTTTATCTCTTTTTATCGAAAAAAAAAATTCCTTTTGCTTGTTGGATAAGATGGAATTTCTCCCTGAAGTAGCAATATATTGATAATGTTAGTGCAGTAAAAATTGAGCTACCATATGCATGTACCAACTTGTCAACAATCACACAACTACCTTTTAGGTGTACCAACTGGTCTTCTGTCGTTCAATTGCAACAGTAAATTAAACAACAATGTTTGGTACCAATCTTTAAAATGCATATATAGATATATTTTGTTATAATTTTTTATATATTTTCTCATTTTTATTATTTTAAACAAAATTGTAATTTTGTAAAAAATTATATTTTAAAAACTTCATAATGCAATTTTATTATAAAATATCTTTTATATATTTAGAAATTATCGTAAAAAGTTTTATAAAAAGTAGAACTTTCCGATAAATAGAAAAATATTAGAATTTTTTGGTTGGTTTTAACTGAAATAATGGGAGAAGTTGCTTATCCAACCTCTTAGATAAATTATACTTTTATGCTTTTAATAAAATAAAATATAAAATTATCTTTATAAAATTTAAATAATGACAAGAGTACTATTTTAAAATTTTACATATTATCTTGATAAAAGAGCATAACTTTTAGATAATACATTTTAGAAATTATATTTTTTATACTTTTAATGAAACAAAATATAAAATTATCCTTATAAAATTTAAATAATAACAAGAGTACCATTTTAAAAATTTACACATTGTCTTAATAAAAAAGCATAACTTTTAGATAATACATTTTAGAAATTGTCTAAATCGGATAAAGTTTCACAGAAAATACAACTTCGTAGGAAGTAAAAAAATGTTTGAGTTATTTAGTTGGTTACTAACTCAAAAAATAGGAGAAATTATACTTCCCACAAAACATAAAAAATTGCTTACCCAAGCCATTAGATAATTTCTACTTCTTATATTTTTAATAATATAAAATTATCATTATAAAATTTAAATAATGATAAAAGTATTATTTTAAAAATTTATGCATTATATTGATTAAAGAGCATAACTAAACCCTAAACTTACTTTTTAAAAAGTTATACCTCCTTAATGCTAACTTTCTAGAAAGTAATATCTCCTTGATACTAACTAAACAATTTTTAGTACTTCTCATGAAATTCACACAAAAACTTATTTTTTGAGAAGTTCAAATTATCGTAGAAACTTATTTCTTATGTGAATTAAACGAGTTCTTAATTATTTTGATAATATTTTCTCAAAAGTATATAGTTAAACTAAACACTAACTTACTTTTTTAAAAGTTTTATTTTTTTAGTACTAAACAAACAACTTTTAGTACTTCAAATAAAGTTTACACAAAAACTTATTTTTTAAAAAATTCAATTTTCCACAAAAACTTACTCCCTATGTAAACCAAACGGTTCCTTATTATATGTAAAATTCTTATGAAATTATATTCTTTATAAAATAATTATAAAATTTGACATGTATGATTCATTAAAAAAAAAAAAAGACATGCAAAATATAAATACATATTGAAGTGCTATTCAAAATTGAAAGTTCCCCCTCAACATAAAAGACATGATAATGAAAATTTACGTTCAAATTTTCAATATCGATAATAATTACTATTATTTGTAAATGATTATAAGAAAGACGTAAATCAATGGACATATAAATAGTTGTGTATTTTTTCACATTTATATTTTTTTACTTCATTCTTTCAACTTTACCATTACAATTAATTACAGATGATTATCTATTTCATGTTTGTTGGCAATTTTTCATGTAAAGTCTTTTGAAGTTTGAGGTAAATTTGTAAGAAATAATCTATTAGATTAAATAATATTTTACATCCTAAATTTCAACGCCAACTTGTGTCACTTGATATATATTATTCTTTCCACAAATATCACTCAATCAACTGCAATATAAATTGCGCTACACTTCTGATCATGATGATGATGATAATAATAATAATAATAATAATAATAATAATAAATAAAATTGAGTGTGAATGAATTGACATAATCTTCTTTTCCCAAAAAAAAAAGAGAAATTTTAATAAAGAGATAAATACTAACAAAAATTCTGTACTATGAAATAATAAAATTTAATTAAAAAATTATAAGTCTCAAAATAAAATTTATATCTTTATCTATTAAAAAATAATAAAAAAATAAAAGAGAATCCAAATTAATCATAACATATAATAAAAAAATCTGATTGTTGCCTGACAACCTAAAAATTATAAGTTGAACATAATATCCACATTTTCTGACATCTTAGCAGCAAATAAATATAAAAGTATTAATGATGGGAGTGAGATAATATTATTAAATTCATAATGATGTTCAATGTCTATGAAAAACTTTAACAACATCTTTGAGTTATTACATGAACATATGAAATAATTTAGGCTTAATTATTCCTCCTTCCAATACAATACTTTATTTTAATTTATTTAATATAAAATCAAAATAAATTAAATCTAAATTGATATCCTTTTTAAATTAAGATAAAAAAAATCCTAAATCAATGTATAAATTTTGAGTGAAATTATAAATTAGCAATTTTAAAGAAAGAAAATAAGTAAATTTATTTTTTAATGTTAAAAAAATTGTAAATACATGACCTACTTACAGTATGAAAATATCTTAATTTATTCGTTAGTATCACATGATTCATTAATTTCCTTTTTAATTATTATCAACAAAAAATTTTATTATAACTCCATATCAGATATAATTTTTAATATTTAATTTAATAAAAATTATTAATATAAATTTAAATTGATATATAATTTATATATCAAATGAGGTAAAATAAAATATTAATTTTAAAAAATATTAAATATCAATAATTTATAATTCAAAAATCAAAATTATAATTAAATTGGTGATTTGACAATAATGAATTCTGTGATGTTCATTTTCAATAAAACATTAATTTGAGTGAAAGTTATAGACTTTCAAAGAAAATAATCATTATTGAAAAAATGACAAATCCAAAGAATGTGCATGGCAGTTGGCTCACACTATAGTCCAATTTCATTGAAAACGTATTTATCTGAAAAAGATTTTATATATATATATATATACATATAGCATCTTTCTTCCACCCAACTAGGAATTTACGATAAAAAACACAAATAGAATCATATTTTATATTCGTTTTCCTTCGTTTTCTTCTAACATATGATAAGGCTCGTCTCATATTTGGATGGATATGCAATCAGCCGCCATCGATGACGCTCGCTTCAAGGCTCTATATAAGCGGCATGGATAATTACAACGTTCCGTTACTTTTCCCTTTTTTTTTTTTTTTCATTTTAGCTAATTTAAATACATCCCTACTCGTTTTTTAAAAAAAATTACTTAAATATGAATTTGAGTATACCAAATCACATTTATTCAATTAATTTAAACTTGTAAAGTTACAAAATTGGTTAAATTGCATTTCACATTCCTATATTTTCACAATTTTTTTTAAATGGATTCTTATAATATAAAAATTTTAAATTAGATATTTATACTTTTTTTATAATTTTTAATTAGATTTCTAACATCAATTTTTCATCCAAAGAAGATAACATGACCAACAATTTATTGACTTGACATACTAAATGTCAACATAAACAAATCAAGCAAACTGTCACATAAAATTAGGTATCACATAATAATTATTTAATTTATTTTATGACAAAATGTAAATATTAATTTTATTAAATAATGTCATAATTTTATTTAATTAGATTTCAAATAAATGATGATATATTTAAAATATTATTTTAATTACTTTAGATGCTTTAGTATACTATGTATCTTGGTTTTAATAATATTAAATCTAAAATTTAAGTTTAATTTTTGTAAATTAAATATATTTCTTCTACACTCAAAATGTTTATAACCATGCATTTTTTTTCTATTTTAGTAACTATTGTAAAAATATTTATTTGTTTCTAATTTTTTACCTATTAAACTATTATTATAACTACTTAATAATTTTTTACCTTAATTATGACAAAATCTGTTGATATCAAAATTCGGTCAACCATACAGTTCTTGATACCTCAAGCCACAAACTGGTTAAAAATAGAATAGATAGATATAGGTAGCAAGACGAAAAAGAAGAACATCTAGAGCACAGGATTTTTTAACGTGGTTCGGCCAAATCTGGACGACACCGGACCTTACGTTCACGGTTGATTTTATTTATCAATGAAAATTACAAAATATCAGTGTATGTTCATGACTCCCCCTATTTTGACAGTGTTTTTTTGCATATATTTCCTGGGAGAGTCCCCCTCAAAACAATGGCATCTCCTTTTCTTTATACGAGTACAAATAATTTAATAAATTATAAATATGTTACATCACATAATAAATGTAAAAGACATCTTAGGCTCCTACAAGTTGGCTAC
>JANHAO010023320.1:0-11937 GCA_026873985.1 Saraca asoca
ATATTTAGGAATGCTTTTATGTTATTAAGCATAAATTAGGGTTGGTAGCTATACAACTCCACTAAAATAGGAATTCTCTTATTAATTGGGGAGTAAATCATGTCCAAATTTGATTCACTTATTAATTAGAGAGGTAGTTATTGCTAATTTTGTGGGATTGGTTCAAATTGTTTGCCTTTGTTTGCCTATTTTAAGGCTATTTTGCTGGTAAAAACTCATATTGGAATTTGATGAATAAAAAAGAAAGGTTTTTTTTTTCTTTTCCTTTGGTTCTTTAAGAACTGATTGAATTTATCAAGGTTGTAAATCTTGTGGCATTCTAATTTATCACTCCCATCTCTTCCTTTTCTATGAGTGTGGCACCATTATTCTTAATACTTCTGGTTTCAAACTACAAGTTAGTTTGGGGGCGTGGTTCAATTTGATTAACTTTCTTAGGAAATATAACAATTTGTTAGTGGGTTACATGGTTTCTACCATTGGGGGTCACATAATCCCAAATGCATCATTTTTGTTGGTGCGTGGCTAAGACTTTTTAGACGTGAGGTCTTGAAATTACCCGTGCAAGATTGTTGGTGCGTGAGCACTCCTTGAACACAGCTTGCACAAGATTTTTGTGCATAGCTAGCATTTCTTAGACGCGAGGTCCTGAAATTACCCGTGCAAGGTTTTTGTGCATGGAGCACTCCTTAGATGTGGCTCGCGCAAGATTTTTGTGCATGGCTAGCACTTCTTGGACGTGAGGTCTTGAAATTGCCCGCACAAGATTTTTTTGGTGCATGGAGCACTCCTTGAATACGGTTCGCACAAGATTTTTGTGCATGGCTAGCACTTCTTAGACGATAGGTCTTGAAATTGTTGTCATGGTCCAGTGCTGTGTGACCTGTGACCGTAATGAGTTGTTTGGTACTGCCGTTCATCTTGTCCATGACTCTTCGATTCCTAATGACGATTGGCAATAATTACTACCAATTTTGATAAACGAGCACCACGTCATCAAGAGTTAGCTATTGGCTTCTCCCTAGCTGTTAGATCATGGGTAATTGACAGGTCTTTTGATCCAACAGTGAGATCAGATGCATTTATAAACTGAAAGGGCCTTCTCCCTCCCTCTCAGTTGCCATTCAAAATTTCCAGAGTTTCGATTTCTTATACTCATTTGCTTTCTCATTTAATGTGACAACTCCACTGCCACCTATTTTCGCTAGTTTTAGTCTAATTTTTTGATTGTTTCTCAAGTTCTCCTCACCGAAAATTGCTACTACAAACTATTCCAGACTTTTTGCCTCTATAAATCACAGTATGTCTCCTTTTGCCTTGCACTTTTCTGCATTTTCCTATTTTATAGGTAGTAGGAAACTTGACCATAACTAGCTGAGAGATAATAGGGCCAATAGATAGGGCTTGTTTGGATGTTTTGGATTGTTTGAACCAGAATAGTCAGTTTATTAGTAGACTTTAGAGTTTTTGGATGTCATTTTTTGCCTTTTGGGATTCTGGGATTTAGTTGTTATGTCTCCTCTGTTCGTTGGAGTCTGGGTTGTTGATTTAGTGACTTGGGGTATGCATGGCTTGTAGTGTAGGAGGTCATTAGTCTTAGTCTTTGATACGGTTCGCTCTCAGTGACGTGACTAGTCTTTTTCTTTGTGTAGATGGGAGCAGATCATGCACGTCGTCATCATCTAATTAGGAGTGAGGATGACGAACTGGATTCATCCCCAAGCGCTGGAGTCATACGATATACTGACGAAGCGACCTTGAGTGGGAGGGAGGTCGTTACATACTCCAACACTCATCCTGAGCATATCGAGGGCCGAGGGACCACTACGGGCCTACATCCCAACCGCCAAATATTCAAGCTATATACATCAATTGTGCATTTTTGTGACATCCAATCTACAATCTGAATGTGCCGGATCCCTAAAGGGTGCAATGCCATGGTTCCAGCTTCAAACGATTACACTCCCCATCCTTCTTAGGGTTTTATCGCTATTGGCCTCCTGCACCTCACAGCGGGACTAAGATTTCCAATGCAACCCTTCATTGTTAACTTCTTAAATAAAATAAAACTTATTCCTTTCTAGCACACACCAAACTCATACACTTCTCTCATCTCGCTAGCCCTAATTCATATAGGCAATGACCTTCCGCCACCATCACCAAAAACCCTATGTTACCTATATAACTCGAGGTGTGTGAACTTAGAAGATAGGCTTTATTATTTCTTAGCTTGATAGACATCATATAAAAGCATCCTGTTGAATGGGGATGCCAAGGGGAAGTCCAACGCGGTGTGTTACAAGTCTCGCTGGTTCTACATCTCATGCCCCTTGTTGCACTACCTTAAAAACTTCGATTTTGTTCTCATTCTTAGTAGGCGGGCTGGGTGTGAGTAAGCTTGATAGCTTTTTGATATTTGCTCTTGATTTTGACCTTTGCTTAATTTTGTAGATAGGACCAGTAGGAGGCCAATGCTAGGAGCTAAGCAGTTAGAGGCCTTGGATCAGTTTATGACATCCGACAACCTCGAGAATGACTTCAAGTTTGCTGAGAGTCTCCTTTGTTATTACAAGCTTGCTCCTGCCAAGGACATCGAGCTTACAAGGGAGATAAGAATACATCGAGCAACAGAGGTCTGACTTGCCAATTTTGATGATTATAACAAAGTAAGGGAGCTCATTTTGAGGATGCCACCTTCGGACAGCGAGGAAGAGGCCCCTCCGGCCCATGAGACTGATTCAACTCTGGTAGTTGTAGACCAGTCCCTAACCCTCGAGATCAATGTGACTCCAGTTGTTATAGACTAACCAATAACCATTGTCACGGTCTCCTCACAAGGATTGGCCCCAACATCACAACCTAAAGAAGTGGCCATAGCTAACATCATTTCCCCTTCTGATCCTCCTCCCAAGAAATGGAAGGTTGATAAAGGAAAAAAAAAGGTGACCTCTCATAAGCACGCAGCATTAGAGGTTGAGATTGCGAAACCATTGGCCAAGCCTAGCTCCAAAATAGAAGAGTATGCTTAGACCCTTGTTGACAGCATGGGCACAATCTTGGGGTCTAGTAGCAGGATTGGGGTGCTGGAGGCTACAGAGTTCTCTATTAAGAGGCTGGTAGGATATACTGCTCATCACGGCCTCGTGGTAAGTGTTGCTCCTTACCTTAATCACTATGTTTGCTTTATAGTCTAACCTTGTTGTTTGCTCTTATAGAACCTATTGATGCTGATGAAGATTAAGGAAGCACTCCAAAGCCAGGATGACAAGAAGTCCACTCTCGTGGATGAGCTAGGGACCTTGATAGCTAAGGTCCTGGAGCTTAAGAAGAAGGTCAAGGAAATGGAAGCAACTCTAACTTGCGAGATAGTGTGTCACGAGGCTACTGAGCAAAATCTTGGCGTCACAACTAATGATCTGAATAAGGCCAGAATAGAGTTGGATGAGGCCTAGTCATAGGCATGGTTAGCAATGAAAGTGGTTGATATTATCGAGTAGAATGCAAAGTTTGTAGATCAGTGAGCTAAGGTTACCGCTAAGAGGTGGAGGCATTGAAGAGAGAACTTTGGCTTGCTAAGGAGGAAGTGGCTAAAGGTAGAGCAGAAACATTTTCACTAGTGGTAGAAACGACCAGGGAAGTGAGGACCAAGACTTGTACTGCATTCTTCTACACTTTGTAAGAGGAACATCCTGAGCTGGACTTCTCCTTTTTTGACCCTCAAGCTCTCAAAGCCATAGATCTCTACAAAAGGAGAGTTGCTAAGGCCAGCTCTATGGGGAAAGGATAGAGTGCTGAGATCGAAGTCCCTTCCACTGAAGTTGTCATTCAAGGAGAAGGTGGCACATAGGTCACTGAGTCTGCTCCAGTGGTTGAAGTTCCTGATACTCCAGTTTCTGACCCCTAGCCTGATAAAGACCTGGCTCCAAAAGCTCCAGCATCTTAGAATATAAGCTTTGTAACTTTGATTTTTTCTTTTCTGAGACTTGTGATAGACTTTGGAAACTATCTGCATGGAATGACTTTATTATGATGGAAGCTAAACATATCTTTCTTTGTTACTCTCATGCTTGAATGTGCAAAATTGTTTGCTTATATTAGGACAAGTATTCAACATACTATATCAACTATTACTATATTGTATAATATGTAACTTTACATAGAATTCTCCTCGAATCTTTATTCCACAAAAAATTCAAAAAATTACATACACATTTACAACAGACCAACTCTTATATGCCAAGGCATTTATTGATACTAACGATGAAGGTGCTCGGTATTCCAAGCTTAGGGGAATTCCACTCCATTCATATCTACTAGGTGGTAGGCTCCATCGCGACAATCCTTTTAATGAGGTATAGACCTTTCCAGTTTGGTTCTAAGGTCCCCTCACTAGGTTTGTGGGCTCTAGGGAGAACAAAACATGGGATGAGGTCATTGAGCTTGAATTTTTGAGCTCGTACTTTGTGATTGTAGTACCTCGCAACGCGTCATTGATGGGTAGTGATCCTGAGGCTAGCTCTTTCTCTTGCTTCTTCCATAAGGTCTAGGTTCATAATAAGCAGTTGGTCATTGTCTTCTGGGTTAAAAGTAATTCTTAATTATGTTGTGCCCTCAAGTTCTGTTGGGATCATTACCTCACATATGTATACCATTGAAAAGGGGATTTCCCTTGTGGAGCTACAAGGCATGGTTCTCTAGGCCTAGAACACTGTCTATAATTCAACCACCCAGGCTCCTTTTTTAGCTTCTAACTTAGCTTTCAAGATCCTCTTGATGATCTTGTTGATAGCTTCTACTTGCCTGTTAGCTTGCAGATGGTCTATGGCTGTGAAACTTTTAGTGATTTTGAGGTCGTCGCAGAACTTGAGGAATTGTTTGTGAGTAAACTGAGTCCTGTTATCGATTACGATATGCTGAGGGACCCCAAACTTGTAGATAATATTGTTCCACACAAACTTTTTGACCTTGGAAGATGAGATTTTAGCAAGTTCTTTTGCCTCTGCTCATTTGGTGAAGTAGTCCACGGCCACTATTGCATACTTGCAATTTTCTTGAGCCTTAGGAAGTGGTTCGATCAAGTCCATTCCTCAGATTGGGAATGGCCACAGACTGGTCATTTGCTTCAGGTAGGCTGGCGGAGCTCATGGCACCTTTACGAACCTTTGGCACTAATCACACCTCTTGACAAGGTCTATAGCGTCTTACTTCATCATTGGCTAGTAGAATCCTTGTCGAAGAGCCTTTTGTGCCAAGGACAACCCCCCAACATGGTTTCCGTAATGACCTACATGAATCTCCTCCAGGATAGTGTTACAGTCCTCGCCATCTATGCATTTTAGAAGTGGGATCGTGAACCCTCTCTTATAAAGTGCATCATCGTAGATGCAATATCTGGCTGCTTGAACTCACAGACATCGCACCTTGAGTTTATCTTATAGTAACTTTTCATTCTGCAGGTAATCCAGGATCGAATTCATCCAGGAGTTAGGTGCTCTAGTAATCGCCATCATGACATCTTATTTCTCAATACTTGGGGATGGAAAGAGCTTTATCGAGATCGTTCCTATGAGATCGAGATCTTCAGTGGTGGATAGACGAGCCAAAGCATCAGCATGTGCATTTTGGGCTCACAAAATCTGATTGATCTCATACTGCTAGAAGGAGCTTAACAATTCTTAGACCTTCTGGAGATAGTTCACATCTTTGGCCCTCGAGCTTGGTATTCACCCTTCACCTGGTAGACAATGAGTTACGAGTCACTAAATATCTTCAATCTTTTAGCTCACACCTCCCTGGCCAATCGCAAACCATCTAACAAGGCCTCGTACTCAGCTTCATTGTTAGTGGCTTGAAAGCCAATTCTGAGAGCACAGAAGGCTTTGTGCCCTTCTGGACTGACAAGAAGCATCCTTGTTTCGGCCTTTTGGTTGCTGGATGACTTGTCAACATATAATTCCCACCACAGGGCCTCAAGAATTTCTTCCTCCTCTTGTATGGGCCTTGTGAATTTGATAATGAAGTCAGCTAGTGCTTGTCCATTAATGGCTGATATGGGCTTATATTCGATGCCAAATTGGACAAGCTCTATTGCCCATTTGAGCATCCATCCCAAGGCATTCATCTTCTACAGGACTTGTCTCAGCGAGAATTGAGTGAGGACCCTGATGCTGTGGGCTTGGAAGTAGGGTCATAGCTTTCTTGAGGCAACAACTAGGTAGTAGACGAGATTTTCCATGGATAAGTATCTCGTTTCAGCATCCAATAGTTTTTTGCTTACATAATAAATGGGGAGTTGAGTTCCTCCCTCTTCTCGTGTTAGGGCCACACTCAAGGCATGCTGAGATACCCTTAAGTACACAGTTAATCTCTTAGCATCTTTTGGTTTGGAAAAGAGAGGTGCTCATCCAAGGTATGACTTGAGATCCCAAAAAGCAACTTTGCACTTCGGGGTACATTCAAACCGTTTTGCCCTTTTAAGGATGTCGAAGAAAGGAATGCATTTGTCTGTTGCCTTCGAAATGAATCTGCTGAGTGCAACGATCTAATCGTTCAAGTTTTAGACATCCTTTGGACTAGTGGGAGAATGCATATTAAAGAGTGCTCTAATTTTCTCTAGGTTCATTTTGATCCCTCTATTATTGACTATGAAACCAAGGAATTTACCCTAGGCCACTCTGAATGCACATTTGTGCAAGTTTAGCTTCATTCGATATCTTCTTAGGGTTTGGAACATCTTTTCTAGGTCACGGACATGATCAATGAGCTATTTGGACTTTACAAGCATGTCGTCAATGTATACCTCCATGGTCTTGCCAATCTGTTCTCGAAACATCATATTTATTAGTCGCTGGTAGGTTACCCTCACATTTTTAAGCCTAAAAGGCATTACCTTATAGTAGTATAACCCATGATTGATAATAAATGAAGTATGCTCTTCGTCCTGCATGGCCAGTGGAATTTGATTATACCCTGAATAGGCATCCATGAAGCTATGGAGCTCGTGCCCCGCTGTCACATCTACAAGCTGGTTTATCCTCGACAAAGGGAAACTATCTATGGGACGCACTTTATTAAGGTTAGTAAAATCAATACACATCCTCCACTTCCCATTATTTTTCTTTACAAGGACGGGATTGGCCATCCAAGTGGGGTAATGTGCTTCTCGAATGAAATTATTCACTAAGAGCCTGTCCACCTCTTCTTTGAGTGCCACGTAGCACTTGGCTATCATTGGCCTTCTCTTTTGGCAAACTGGTTTAACTCGAGGATCGATATTCAGTTTGTGGGACATAACATTCGGATCAATGCCCACCATGTCTTCATGGTTCCAGGTGAAGACGTCCATATTTGCCTTGAGAAATCCCGTCAGTTGCACTTTCGCATCAAGTGATAGGCATTTCCCTAACTTAAGACATGTCTCTTTGTCCTCCTCACTTACTCGCACATCCTTAAGCTCTTCAACTGGCCTAGTGGCTCACTCTGCATCCACCTTTCAAGGGTTAAGGTCATGGCTAACTTCTTTTGTACTCATTGCTTAGGATTCTCCCCTAGACACAACATTCACCTTCTTCCCTTAGACTCTGAGTTTCATCGCATCCCCGTAGTAGCGTCGAGCTACTTGCTGCTCCCCTTGCACACAAGAACTTAATGGTCAATGTTCTGGTCAATGTCACCATTTCAAAAATGTTTATGGCTGGTTGCCCCAGTGCCACATTATAGGCCGAGGGACAATCTATAATCAGAAAGTCGGCCATGATGGTCGCTTACTAGTCGAGGTCGCCTAGAGTAAGTGGGAGTCTAATTCATCTCACCAGGAGTATCCCATCTCCTGTGAAACCATAAAGAGGATTAGGTGAAGGATCTAGCTGACTCATGCTTATGCCCATCTGGTTGAAGCATCCCTTATACATCACATTCACGGAGTTCCCAGTATCAACCATTATCTTTCTCACCTCAACATTGCTAATTTTTGCCTAGATGACAATCGCATCATTGTAGGGGTAATGAACTCCTTTTGCATCCTCCTTTGAGAATGAGATGTTGTCTAAAGCCACCTTGGCCTTCTTGGCGAGTCTTTCTCATTCCACTTGACTCACCAGAAGGACATGACTCACCGTTTGCACATAGCGGTCATGTGATTGATTCGAAGTGCCCACAATGTGAGGTCCACCATGTATGGTGAAGATGATCCTCATGGAGGGTGCTTCCTCATGTTCTGGAGTTTGGTGATGTTGCAGTGCAGGCTGCTGGGGATGTAGGGGTTGTTGCCCTGGGAATCTCACCACATAGTCTTTTAGATAGCCTCTCTTAATGAGGTCCTTAATGGCATCCTTCAGTGCCTAGCAATCTGACATGTTGTGCCTGACTTCGTTATGGTAGGCATAGAATTTGTTGTGGTTTATCTTCTCAATAGGGACCCTCAGGGGCTTAGGCCTGCCAAAATCTTCATTGTCCCTCTCGGTCACACAGATCTTGTTTGGAGTATATGACAAGACAGTATATGTATCGTAGCAACTTCGAGGTTGAAATTGTTCATTCCAGGCCTTCTTCGCTATTTGGCCTCTAGAGCCCCCCTTTTGGCCTTCTTTGTTGCTCCTACCTCCACTTCTCTTCTTACCTCGATTGGAGGTGCTTGCCTCCTCTTTCTTGTTTGACTTCTTTGGACTAAAGGTTTCTTCCCATCAGATATCCTTAGTGGCTCGCTCATAGAACTCGCCTAGGCTCTTGATGAGGGACTTATATATGTCCTCATATAGTTTCCCATCATTTCGAAGTCTAGCTGAGATTGTCACGATGATACTCTCATCCGATAGGTTTTCTACATTGCTAACTTCTTGTTGAAACCTGGTGATATAGTCCTTGAAAGATTCATCTTTTTGCTAGAAAACCATCCATAAGTGGCAGGACAGGGCAAGCTGCTTCTTTAATGCCCTATACTGGTTGAGGAACTTCGTTTCACATTCCTCCCAACTCCTTATGCTACAAGCTGGGAGACTTCTAAACCATGTCCATGGCGGGGAAGACTCAGCACTTCACTAATGGGTTGGAAGTTTGCAAGTCCATCTGGACATTAAAAGCATCCAAATGGATGTAGGGATCACTGTCCCCATTGTATAGGGAAATGTTCGGGATCTTTAACCTACGAGGAAGGGGCTTTGTCTCGATTATGCTGGAGAATGGAGTTCTCTCCTCATGGGATTCTCAATTACTTTGGGACATAGAGTTCTTCTCTAGTTGCTCCATCCTTTGGAGTAGATCTTCGATCATAGGGTCTCAGCGCTTAGACTGGTGGCTGGAAGTTTGTCGGCTCTTTTCATCTTGCTTACTATGAGAATGTCGGTCAGAGGTTCTATGCCTCTCGCCATGCTCACGGTTAGATGAATCATGGTCCGTGTATTACTTGCAATTGATCTTGCTCAAGCTCTAACCTCAGTGTGAGCTTTCACCTTATTGGTCATCTCCCTTGTCTTACTGAACTTGGTGGACTTCGGACCTCAACTGTGAGTTAGATGAGTGGAGCGAATTGGCTCGGTGATGCTCAATCCTGGCTTGTTCCTCGTGCTGAGGCTCTCTCTGATGGCATCCACCCTTGGGCGCAACAATTTCACCCTGTCTAAGTACTCCTTGGGCATACGCTTGGGCCAACGCTCTGACCATGTTAGCTAACTCCTTCATGGTGTTCTCAAGCACTTCCTGATGCCAATCAAGTGCTTCTTGGTATTGTCACCAAGTTTGAGGTTTGTCAGCTCCGGGAGTTGTGAGTTAGTGTAAGACGAGGGATGTTGTGCCGGTATTGGCACTAGCCATAGGGTAGCTATGTTTTGCTACTATGTCTGACCTTCAGGTTAGCTAGTAGTGTTTTCTATACTCCTGGTGGCTTTTCCTCTCACCATTGTGCTTAAAATAGCTTAAGATAGCTTATCAGAGATAAAAAATGAAGAGTATGCAGTGGGTACCCTTCTTATAGTGCCAAAATGTTAACACCAAAATTCGGTCAATAGAATTGAGTTCAATATCACCCTTGACTACAAGTTGAATATGGTAGAAAATAGAAAAGAGAGATAATGGAAGGGAAGAAAGATAGCAAACACCAAAAGTTTTATCGTGGTTCGGCTAAAGCCAAGTTGGCCCCTACGTCTATAGTGATTTTGATTATCAATTGACGGTTATTTTTTGAGTACAATGAAAGTGTTCTCTCATGGTGTACAGTGATCTCTCTATATTCCAGCAGAGTTTCTACATGCAAGTTCTCTCTCTTTTTTACAATGACCACCCCTTTCTATTTATAGAAGGGGGAGGGTTACAAGTGTAATTTTACAAGTAATAGAATGATTATTTTTGCCATACTGGGCATTTAATGCTTGGCGTCAGGTAATTAATATTGGACAAATCATTGTCAGACTTTTGGAGGGCTAATGTGTCAGTTTAGAGGCTGAGCTATCAGCTGAAGACATATGCCTTAGATTATTGACTGGGTTCCATACATGCATTTGGCTCACTAACCTTGTGACTTGGTATTGTGCTGGTGGGTGGACTGGGAACTCTGGTTGGCCTTGCTGTACTCGCTTACTCACTCTCCTCATGGTCAGTCTAAGGGGTACCTCTTTCGCTAATGAGTGGAAGGTCTCCTCAGTGAGTTGTGCTCTTGGCTACGACGTCACTCATTGCCCTCAGCTCGCACCTGATGGCCTGATGTCCTTGCTAAGTGATCTTGATCCTCCAATTTGGGCTTCCTCCCGGTTAGTTGTGCCTCTTACTGGGCCTCAGCTGGCTGATAACACAATATTTCTCTCATTTATTTGTCGTCATACTTAGCATTTTAAGTTTCAAAATTGCTTACTTCCAACTATGTTAAGATGTATTTATAGTGTGGTGTCAATTGGATTCATTTTACAAAATTCTACATAATTGGCCATTTTAAGTAGTTTCTGTAATCTAGATATATCTCGAGCTAAACTTATCCAATTGATGTGATTCTTATCTTGTAGGAATACTAAGAGATAGACCTAAAACTTTCATGAAGACTACAAAAGATGAATCATACAATTGGTTATCCAAAATTGGAGCTTAAATCAGAATCAAAATACTATCTCAGCACTATCTCTGGTAGCTGACCTCTGTGCATTCAATTCATCATAACTTGAGCTATAGAGGTCCAAATGAGGTGAAATGAAGCCCAAATGGAAGCTAACACATAAATCCACATCTCTTATGAAGACTTCCTGTGTTGAAATGATCAATTGGGTGTCAAAATTGAGCTACAATTCATAGGCAGAGACATTGTGAAAATAGGCTCTGTAGAATTGGATTTTATAATGCCCCAATTGGCATTCACTTGAGCCCAATTGCACATCCTTTGATCCAGCAAACACCTAGCCAGCTGGAGACACAAGAGAGTAGAAAAAGAGGAGAAAGTAGTTTGCAAAATGGGGCAGCACGCAATGGCAGTGGCAGACTACACCAGCCAGCCATCATTTCCTATCTCCCTCCTATGCAGCTATCTTCTTCTTTTTACTCGAGCAAAAGCCATTTGGCTGAGAAGTTTTTCATTCAGTTTTAGTGTAGTTTTAGCTGTGTATTTTCGTGAGGCAGAGAGCAAGATTTTGTTCCCCTTTTTTCTGTATTTTTCATCCTCCATGGAAGGCTAACTTTGTAACCATCCAAGGGTTGACACTTGAAGATGAATGTGGAGATCTTGTTCCTTCATTTTGGTATCCAATTGTTGGTCACTTCTTTCCTTTTTCCTCTCTGTTTTTATTGCAATATCTGACTTAAATGGATCCATTTAATTTAGATATTGATATGGCTATTAAGATCTTGATAATCACCTTAGAAGAGGATAGGAAAACTACGTAATGCATTGAGATCTTAATGGATTGCTTGTGGCTGAGTTTTGCATAAAACTCATTAATCATTTCAGGGATCCTTGTTATGATT
>JANHAO010023321.1:0-11931 GCA_026873985.1 Saraca asoca
TTTTTCCAATATCTTCACAAAAGTTATATAATTTCATAAAGGCAATATATGTAACAAATATGGAAAATAAATTAAACTCTATTAAAAAAGTTACATAAAAGGTTTTTTGTATTTGAAAATAAGTTGTAAATTTATCTATTTTCACTGTAAAACTTGTTACATTATTCAAATATAAAACTGAGTCATCTTTTGAAAATTGTAATTTATTTATTAAAACATTAATAATTATAAGCAATAAAAGAATTTTATAAAAGTTATATGAAAAGGACATGGTAAGGATGGAGAGAAAAGAGAAATCTAATTTTGTAATCAATTCTTAATTGATACGTGTGCCTTATGTCATGATTGTAGAACTAAGATAATTTGGTCACATAATCTGATTTTTTTTTTCTTTGAAACCACCATTTATCTTTGAATGGCAATGTCATCAAAGATCGAATTTGGATTTTTATTATTTTGGGTTATTGAAAGTGATGCACATAGACCCGTGGTGGGTGTTAACTATTCACGAACGTCTCTCATTGAAACGTTTCTCTCAAATGTAAGGGCAGATGGGTGCAGCAAATTTTTTGCAGCTTCTTTATTTTTCTATTTTTAATCAAATGTAGTTGTAGAGTAAGTCTTTTTGCATTTGCTTCCATAGAGAACGTTACAGAGTAAAATAAAAAGACTAGGGGAAGACAAAAGAGTTTGTCCACTCATCATATTAAGAGGAGGACCATCCTTTTCCCATTATTTAGAAATGTGTTCCATAAAAACAAAAGAGACATTTTTCTCACTCCCTTCGTCTCCCTTATGACAGTTAATGACGTGTAATTTTAATAATTAATTAATAATAATAATTTTTAAATGATAAAATAATTAATCATAAATATCATTAATTATATATAATTCATTTTGTATTTGATAATGCCCTTTAATAATTGATTATACATAATTAACTATTATTTGGATGATATATAGAAAAGTCATTTTTTATCTTTTAATTATTGGAGAAAAAAAGAGATTTTTGTTATTATTATTCCAATAAGGACAATGATGAGAATAGAAGAAAAAAGTAAGAATAACATGAATATAAATATGAATATTTTTTTTTCTATAATTTTGATTTGTATAATTAATTATTGAAATATTCTAATTGCTATACCAAACATCTTCAAAAAATATAATGATCAGTTGTTTGATTTGTAATTAATTTTTTAGAATTCTAATTGCTATATCAAACAAGCATTATAACACTTTTTAAAGATATTTGATATAATAATAATAGATATTAAGTATAATAATAATAGATATTAAATTCAATTAAACAAAAAATTACTTTGAATAACTTTTTTTTAATTACGACCGTAAAAAGATAAATATTTATATTTATATCTATATTATCCTCATTTTTTCTTCTTTTATCATCATTGTCTTTACTTTAATAATAATAACAAAATTTTATTTTTCTCTTTCTTTCAATTGTCCTTTTTAGTAATTTAATACTAAAAAGTAATTTTTTTTATATGTTATCAGAATAATAATAAATTATATATAATCAAATATAAAAGATGTTACCAAATATAATCAATTATTATACTATACTAAATGAGCTCATAATTAATTATTTGATTTATGATTAATTACTTAAGGTTTTAATAGCTATACCTAGCAAGCACTAGCCATTAGGCGAAATAATTTATTCTAGTATTTTTTGGATACATTTAGTTTCATTTTTAGAATTTTTCAATAATTAATTATAGATAATAAATTTGATGAAATAAAAAAAAACTGTTCTAAATAATTTTTATTTTAATTGGGATTATAAAAAGAAACATTCATAGTACCTATATTATTTTCATTTTTCTTTTTTTTATTATTATTATTCTTATCTTAATAATAAGAACAAAAGCTTATGATATTTTCAATAGTGCAGAATATTACAAGCACTTTGCTTGATTTCAGCATTCTAATTAGCGGTTAAGGCTTAATGCGGCTATGATATCATTTGATGTGGGCATGCATTACTGCTATGCAAATTTTGTTCTTAATATCATTGTAATTCATATGAGACACGTGCAGGGTTACACAAATTACACACAATATCAATCTAACTAGCTAATTTGGTGGGAATTATTTTATTTGGCAAGGGTTTGGTGGATGAGGATTATTTTATTTAATTATTAATTTATTTGGGCAGGGTTTGGTGGAGATTAATGAGTTATGGAGTTTTGTTCGTTTGGGACCGAATGATGGAGGTTAGGTAGCCAAGATTGCATATCTCATTCCACATCCCATGCTACTCAGTTGCGGTAGTTGTCGTCTTGCTGTTGTGTTCAATCCATCAAGGCCAATGCCTCCAAAAGCCAATTAATTATGTGGTCCGCAAGCTTTTGATTTTCACAGTTTCACTGTTCTATGATTTTTTTTCCTTCCAAGAAATAAACCCATTACTCGAGCAATCTTTGCCATGTCTGTGATATAATTTCAAATGAATATTCAAAAGACATTCTCATACTTACCATCAATATTACAAGTCACATTTTCTCCGATGATATGTAGAAACACACATTATTTCAACAGCATAATTTTTAAATACGAAAGCCCTCATAAGACTATTCCTTCATTTGTCATCTTTTTTACCAGTATACAAGTCTAGACATCAGCATTCAACTGACTTCTATTAAATACTATTCCAGACATCAAAATTTCAATTGTATTCCTTTTTAAGATTTGATTAATAAGTCCGTATACATCCATAAGCCTGATTTACTGGAAAGATTTGTAACCTACCTTGAACCTCTTCACAATCAACAAACTTTAATCCCAACCACCAGTCTTTCTATCTTATTCTATTTTTTTTTTCTTTTTGGGAGTATAGCTTCTTGTGTCGAAGAAAAAGATTTAGTCACAAACATAGATTATGATACTAAAAAAATTATAAGACATAATAGCATATATTTTTCTCTCTCTAAGTAAAGAACTTCAATTACACTTTATGATATGTTTGGATTTACAGACAATGGTGGGAAAGGCTGCAGGTTATCATATATCATTTCCACTGTTTGCAAATTTTAGTGAAGGAAGAAAAAGAACTAAAATATTATAATTAATTCTTCAAAACCAACATTAATATTTTTATAATCTTTCAATTTGAAGATTTTCAGTGGACTTTCTAACCATCTAAATAAGTTGAAATTTTTGCACCACCACAGTAAACATGTCAGTGACGTCTAGGTAATCAATCAATAGGTCAACACCATTACCATCCAATAAATAATAGTAAAAAGTAAGAATGATTTCGTGCTTTGACCGTCGGTGAAGCCTAAACACACTGACGACACCCGACATCACCCAAATGCAAGCAACTACATAAAGATATTAATCACATTCATTAGTTCCAGCGTTAATCATTGTTCCTTCAATACGCAATTAAGCACAATGTGCTGTTACAAGTCTAGACATGTTTAATAATGGATTCCGGTGGTAATTTCTTGCCGATGCTGTGACAGAATTCTTCAACGTGCCTCATACTGAACAACTGCAAAAAAACCAATAACATGGTTTGAGCACTGTGGCATCGGAGAGTCAATGTTTAAGACCGGAACTCTTAAACAATGACTGAAAACATTTATCATGGCACTTTAAGGAAGAAAACACCTAATGAATATTCAAAGAAGACGCAACAGGGAAACCATTAGAAAAGCTAGATATGAATGTAACTTAATGATTAGGGGGGTTGAGAACCACACAACAAGTGTTGAGAGAATCAGACTGGACCGAACGGTCCAACCGTTGCCCCGCTACCCAATTCGATTTGAGTTAGTGTCAAAAACCATTTTTACGATCAAACCGTTTTGAACCAGAACGAACCGATAAAAACCCAAAAACCAGTCATTTTTTTCTTTTTTTACTTTCAAACTTCTTTTTTTTTTTTTTTTTGGGAATTAGGTTGGTCCAATAAATCTATATGTAACAAAAAATTAACAACAGAAGAAAAAATTTAATACTTAATTGATTAAAAATTCATTAGTTTACTTAATTTTTTTCAGTTTTTTATTTTTTTATATAAAATATGAGTTCATATTTACAATATATATAACCTATTATTTAATTTTTTTAATAATTTTATATTTATGACATCATCCGGTTCGATTATTGATTTAATTGGTTCAATCAATTGAATCATTACCTGATAACTTTTTCGGGTTATCTGATCCGGTTTTTAAAACATTGCACACAACACATAAGAGTCACTTCTAGTTGATGCCAAAAGGAGTCTGAATGCAGTATTCCAATTCTAGTCTACTTATTCTATGCTTTCCTCACTTTCCCTCATCAAAACACCAAATCCCAAATTTTTGGATGGGCTAAACTTTATTATCTCTACATTTTAGGTATCTAGAATTTACGAACACAACATTCAAAAATTATTTCCTTCTGATGTTGAACCAAACACTTTCTGGAGGGCCTTTTTTTTTTTTTTTTTTAAATTTTATTTCTTTAACCAACCATTTATAGGGATTTTGGGAGAAGGAATTAAGGCTCATTATTGTGTAGCTGTGCTCATTTTGCAGGCATGTGGCATTTTGCTTGTTTGTCCACCTCTGCTAATCAACTCATGGTCTTTTTAACTTGAAGGGGATTTCTTAGACAAGTTCGCAGAGAAACTGGAGAACTCTTTTAAGCTGATCTTTATAAATGTGTTTTTCTATTCTTTGTTGCAAGAAGGATTCCCAATCCCCCGTCACTGATTCTTCTCCCTTGTTATAAATGTTTCTTCTCATGAAAAGGAAAATAAAAGTAGACACCAAGACTAGCAACAAGCACTTTGCTTTCACTTCCCTAAACCAATTATTGAAGTTCATCAAGAAACCCATAAAAACAGACACAAATAAATCCCATAGGCAATAATTTGATCCGTGATTCCAAATTAACCAACTGAAGAAAAGCCAAAGGGTACTACTCATACAAAGTTGGCATAAAAGCAATGCTGTATACAGTGCATAATTCAGCTACTTCATCTACTCTAAGAAGTCGCTTGATTCATAGAAAATTTCACAGGAACTACAACTTTTTGGGAAGTAGAAAATATTGGGTTGTTTGTTTGGTCACTAACTCCAAAAATAGGAGAAGTTGTACTTCTCACAAAGTATGGGAAGTTACTTATCCAACCCCTTAGGTGAGTTCTACTTTTTGTACTTTTAATGAAACAAAATACAAAATTATCCTCGTAAAATTTAAATAATGACAAGATTATCTTTTAAAAATTTACACATTGTCTTGATAAAAGAGCATAACTTTTATATAAGACATTTTAATCATTTTGATAATATTTCGTGGGAAGTATATAATTGAATCAAATATCACATGGGAACTCCCTTTCTAGGAAGTTCTACTTTCTTAGTACTAACTGAAAAATTTTCAGTAGCTATCGAGAAGTTCACACATGAATTTGCATCTTAGGAAATTCGACTTCCAATAGAAGCTTACTTCCTATGTGAACTAAAGGACTTCTAATTATAAATGGGCTCAAAATTTTGTCCATATGAAATATGCTAGCAAGTGTAAAAATGCCTAAGAATTTCCTATAATTATTAGAAGTCAACCATGGGTATAAATTATAAAACAAAAACTGGGTTGCTCCACATCAGTTTCCTCTTCCCCTACCCCAAATGATAACCTACTATACACCTAAAGATCGATAGGACCTTTAAACATGTATGAAGCACTATCAAGCACACCAGAATAATATAAAAGCAATTCAGTCTAAATCTTGGTTTGAATTATTTTCCCTTTGCAATAACAACCAAGTGAATTGTTCATCCTCAAGAAGTCAATTCAAATGTTTGTAAAGAACACTGTAGTAAGGTGTAGTTAGTGGAGCTTACTGCGACGAGTGCGCTTCTTGTAAAGGATTCGGTAACCGCACTCTCGGCACTGTATAACATCACCTGGTTTCAAAGTGTTCTCCATTCCACAATCTGTCGGAAAAAGCCTAAAAACTCTTAAAAAGCAGAGAGAAATACCAATATATATATATATATATATATATATATAGGTGAATAACTATGAATCATTTGCAACAATTTCATCTGTTATAATGAGAGGGCAATTTTTAGACTTGATTATTATTTCGGTTCTCATATACAAATTAATCACATGTGCCCCTTAAATGTAATATTCTATTTTGTTCTCTCTAATATACCAATTAAATCATATTTGGTCCATACTAGTAACTTTAATCAAATTAAAAATTGAAAAATCTAATTGGCACTCAATGAAATTAGTCAGAAGTGAAATTAGTCAAATTAGTCAGAGGTGAAATTTGTCAGTCATGTGATGTTAATAGCCAAATCAAAGTGTTTTCTCGTCTTAGATGAGTCCCAAGATTAGCCGTAGTAAGGTGAATTTCACTAATTTTCCTCTCATTGTGAGCTTGGAGCCTCACTGAAAATCTGTGTGCTAATTACGATTTTGTCAGGCAAAAGTTAACAACTTGAACCTAATTCAGGCCAATTTTTATATTGTATATTAAGGGGAACAAATTAAAATATTCTATTTAAGGGCCGAAATGCGATCACTTTGTATACTAGATCACTTAATCAAGCCTAATTTTTTAAGAAGAACATGCGTATACTCAAATACATCCATCAACATAATTCAGCTACGTATTGTTCTTTCCAAGTATTTCTCCTCATGACTTTTCATATATTATTCCTCATGGCTTTTCATAGGGTTTATCGAGTTCAACCAACTAATTTTAGTAGCTTCTTCTATTTAAATGAGATACCAGCGCAACATGAGTCAGCTACCTATTTCATAGGATTTAAGCTATATTCTTTTCAATATTTTTCTGATGACTTTTCTCGGGCATCAATCGGAAAACCAGAAGAGTGAACATACCTCCACAGATGTAGCTCACTGGCTCGGGTTGAGGATCCATTAGTTATCGTTCGCTGACTTCCAGAGAATGAAGCTTGTAATTGAACTGCAAACTAGGAAGAGTAGCAAGAGCGGGCAAATTTATAGCGTCAGTAATGTGTACTAGCAATACAAGTCAGTCACGAAGAAATTTCTTGCGCAGGAGATACCCTCGAACAATGAGACATGCCCTAATCCGTTAGAAAATGCAACGCAACGTTTTACGTGTGAAATTTGTAGTTTTGGGCCTCACGTTCGATAATGCCGCCAATCAGTTTGCCATTAGATATCAAATTGGGCCCTAACCATTTATTATCCTTCAAAGAAGTTGGGGTGGGCCCAAAAGTGTATTACAATTTACACACAAAACTTTTCCTTTTATTTTTTTGCCATATTTTCAATAAATTAAATGTTTCATTCTATAGTCTTATTCTATACGTCTTAAATCTAATATTAGAGTAAACAATTCTTTTCTCCTTCTGGTATAGTTTGTATTTGCTGACGATGGAATTTGATTATGAGCTTAATTATAGTCTACGGATATGGTTCTTGAACCCCAAACTGTTTTCTGATTTATGAAATGTGAAGAAGAGAAGAAGAAGGAGGAGATGGCAAGGGAGAGAAACAATGGAACACTGTGTTTTAACATAGTTCGACTACATCTGAATGGCACCGGACCCTACGTCCATGATAGCTTTGTATTGATCTTTGAAAAATTTTACAAAGTATTCGTTGGTTTCTTTTTTTGCCTCCTCTTTACAAAAGTTTTCTTTCTCCTTTTATAGAGAAAAGGAGGTTACATGTGATGATTACAAGTTACAATTCTATTACATTAAGAAATAAATATAAAAGATAGAAGAACTCTTGCAATCCGACTACTGCAGGCTGCTTTCTGCAGGATGGGCCCCTTTGGACGGCTAGGATGTAGTCTTGACGCAAGCCATCTAAGACTTCTTTTTGTGGAGTTCTTAGCCTCGGGGGGATGCTTGGTCTTCGCGAGCCGAGATCCCTAGTGGAAGGTCATTGCCTTTTGAATAATGAGGACGGGCTTGTAGTTGGAGCGGCAAGCTCGTTCTTTGTGCGAGCTGGGATTTGGCGAGTTGGGACTATTTACTGAACTCGTGAGCCAGGATCTCGCGCACCTGTCTTAGCAAGATGAACGTCTTTCAAACTTAGTTTCTATCGAGCTTTCGACCTGTTTGGGAGGGGTCAATTTGCATCTATAACATAAGCCCCCAACTCCCAGTTTGCTTTGCGGACTAGGAGTTGTAACTTTTGCTATTTCTGTCAAAGTACTTTGTTCTGCTGTGTTGTCATTTCGGGCTTTCAATCTTTCACTTTATTTGATCTTGGTCATACTTCTTTTTCTGACCTTGCCTTCTAACCATTGGCATGGCAATCTGATTTTCTTAGGATTGTTCGATCAAACTCGGTCCTTTGTCCATTGGATCATCCATTGAACCTGAATTAGTTTATAAAGCCTTACCCTTGGATGTTATTCTTATTGCAAGGTAGGCTTTGCACCATCTCACCCTCGTTTTTCTCATCATGAGGTAGGCTTTGCGCCATCTCACCCTCGGACGTGTTTTTCTTATCGTGAGGTAGGCTTTGTGCCGTCTCATCCTTGGACTTATTTTTCTTATCGCGAGGTAGGCTTTATGCCGTCTCACCCTCAGACGTATTTTTCTTATCGCGAGGTAGGCTTTGCGTCATCTCATCCTTGGATGTTTTTCTTATCATGAGGTAGGCTTTGCATCGTTTCACCCTCGGCTGTTTTTCTTATCGTGATGTAGGCTTTGCGTCATCTCACCCTCAGACATTTTTCTTATCATGAGGTAGGCTTTGCATCGTCTAACCCTCGGATGTTTTTCTTATCATCTCGGACGTTATAGCTTTTGAAGCGACCATGAGGCTGGGGTCACTCAGTCTTACCTTTCTTCGTGAGTTAACTACCAGGACTGTTGTTTGGATTCTCCTTGCTCCTTTTTTTGCCTTGAGGAGTGCCTACCACATCGCCTTTATACTCGGTCTCCTCTATGCCAAAGGTTTCCTCCCATCTGATTTGCTTAGCAGCTCACTCGTAGAATTTAGTGAGGTCTCAAGCCAGGGACTTGCAAAGGCTTTTGTATAGCTTCCCATCTTTGCGGAGTCCCGTTGAGATTGTTGTTAGGATACTCTCCTCTGAAGGGTTTTCTATGGAGTTGGCTTTATGCCTGAACCTGGCTATATAGTCTTTTAGTAACTCGCCTTTGCATTGAAAGATCATTGCAAGATGACAAGGAGGCATGAGCTTTCTCTTCAACGCTTGGTATTGATCAATAAATTTCCTTTGGCACTCTTTCCAGCTATTGACACTGCAAGCCGGGAGGCTTTTGAGTCATGCTTGAGGTATACCCCTTAACGTGGCTAGGAAGATATGACATTTGACCAAAGGGTCAGTAGTCTGAAGATCCATCTAGACATTGAACGCATCTAGGTGGTCGCCTGGGTTGTTGCTTCCGTCATATAGCGGGATTGCAGGCACTTTGAGCTTTTGTGGAAGAGGCTGCGTTTCGATCTCTATAGAGAATGGCAAGCTCTCCCCATGACGAGTTTGATTGTCTTGGGATTAAGAGCGATCCTCTAGCTACTTAAGCCTTTGGAGGATTTGCCTCGTTAACGGATCCTGAGCTTTAGGCTAGGGGCCAGAGCTCTCAGCTCGTTGCAAGCCCCCAGACTACTGATTGTAGTGATCATCACGAGCTTCTTTCTGAGCTTCCTCACATAGTTGTTGGAGCTACGCTACAATTTTTTCTTGCCTTTGTGCATCTTGGGCTTGCGCTTGTGCTAGTGCCTTAATGGTTTCAGCCAGCTCCTTGATCATGTCCTCAAGCACGGGTAGTGGCCGATGAGGTGTTGGCGGTCCTTCAATTTTAGGGAGCAACAGTAGGTTGAGGATAAGCTTTACTAATGGAAACATCTATCAGCTAAATAATCAGAGTGTTAGAACTCTTGGTAGTTCTCCCTCTCACCATTGTATCAGGTTGGAAAAGCAATTCACAAAACAGATGGGCCCTTCCTCTAGTGCCAAAATATTGATGGTGGAATTTGGTTTTAGGCCTAACTACAGTTAACGGATATGGCTCTTGAACCCTAAGCTATTTTTGGTCTATGAAGTGTGAAGAAGAGAAGAAGAAAAAGGAGATGGCAAGGGAGAGAAACAATGGAACACAATGTTTTAATGTGGTTGGCTAAATCTGGATAGTATCGGACCCTACGTCCATGATAGCTTTGTATTAATCTTTAGAAAATTTTACAAAGTATTGGCTGGTCTCTTTTTTTGGCTCCTCTTTACAAGAGTTTTACTTCTCCTTTTATAGAGGAAGGGAGGTTACATATGATGATTATAAGTTACAATTCTGTTACATCAAAAAATAAATGAAAAAGATAGAAGAACTCATATAATCTGACTGCTGCAGGCTATTTTCTATGGTGTGGGCCCCTCTGATCACTAGGATGTAGTCTTGATGTAAGCCTGTCTGGGACTTCTTTTTGCAGAGCTCTTAGCCTTGGGGGGATGCTTGGTCTTCATGAGCTGAGATCCCTGGTGGGAGGTCACTACCCTTCAAACAGTGAGGACGGGCTTGTAGCTGGAGGGACAAGCTCGTTCTTTGTGCGAGCCGGGATTCGATGGGCTAGGACTATTCACCAAACTCTTGAGTTGGGACCTGATAATAAAATATTTTACTCATTTAATTGTCTTCTCACTAAGCTTTTTAAGGCCCAAACTGACTTGTTTCAGTTGTGTTATTACATGTTCATAGTATGGTGTCAATTGGCATCATTAGAGAAAATTTTGTAGTATTTGGCCTTATTAGTAGTTTTTATATTTTGGCTATAACTTGAGCTACAATTATTCAATTAATATGATTCTTATCTTCTAGGAAAGTTAAGACATAGCTCTTCAACCTTCATGGAGACCTCTAAGTCTGAACCTCACAATTGGAAATCTAAAATTGGAGCTCAAACTAAAACCAGAATGCTGTCTCAATCTGTCTCATGCAGCTCAACCTCTGAGCACTCATTAGGTAATATCTAGAGCTGTAAAAGTCTAAATGAGGTCAAACTAAGTTGAAATGGAAGTTAAGACACAAGGCTACAAACCTTATGAAGACTTCCAGACTTGAATACATCAATTTGGGCATGAAAAATGAGCTATAAAATAGAGGCAGAATATTGATGAGATGGGGCTCTGCAGAATGTGATTTTTAGGCCTCAATTGATATGAAGCTTGAGCCTAATGACTATCCCTTACACTAGCTCCACACTCAACCAGCTATAAGTTAGTAAGTCAGTGAAAAACCAAAGAAGTAGTCTGTATTGGCACATTACATGCAAAGAGAGTAGCAGCAGAAGATGGCAGCAAGTAACCAGCCTTTCATGATTGCTCCTACTCCATCTACCAGCAACTAGCTTCTTTTCCTAGTTAAGCATTCTTCAGTTTAGTTTTTGGATGGTAATTTTTAGGGGAGTTTTGTAGAGTTTCCAGAAAGCAAGTTTGTGGCACATTTTTCTTTTTCTCTATAACTTTGCCTTCCATTCATGGAAGGCTAAAAACTTGTAATCAGTCTAAAGGATTAACAACTTGAAGATTAATGCTGAGATCTTTCTTTCACCTTGTAATTCAATCGTTTGTCATTTCTTCTCCTTTCCTCTCTATTTTGCTAATGATTCTGAATTGAATGGCTTCATTTGATTTGGATAATTATATGATTATTAGTTAATAATCACTTGTAGGAAGAGGATGATAGAAACTAAACAATACATTGAGCTTTAGATGGATTGTTTGCTTGGCTGAGTTCTAGTTTTTTAGGGGTGATTTTGGCTTAATTGGATGCTTAATCTATTTAACCTTAATCAACCAAATGCTAGATGCTTATTTAGTAGAAAACTCATTAATTATTTCAAGGCTTCTTGTTATGATTTAAGGCTAGAAAATATGATCAACAATTGGATGAATATTTAGTGATCAAGGATACATTAATC
>JANHAO010023322.1:0-11983 GCA_026873985.1 Saraca asoca
AACCCTTATCATTGGATGCAAGCAAAATATCATCCACATACAGAATTAAGAAACAAATCTTGCTCCCACTAACCTTATGATATATACATTGGTCCATAATATTCTTTTCAAAACTAAAGAAAGAGATCACATTATGGAATTTTAAATACCATTGACGGGAAGCTTGTTTCAGTTCGTAAATAGATTTCTTAAGCTTGCATACCAATTGCTCACCTTGACTAGAGGAGAATTGTTCAGGTTATTTTATGTATAACTCTTCCTCTAGTTTCCCATTGAGAAAAGTTATTTTCACATCTATTTGTTGCAATTTTAAATCAAAATGTGCAACTAAGGCCAGAATAATGCAAAGAGAATTTTTCTTAGATACAGGAGAAAAAGTCTCCTTGTAGTCGATTCTTTCTTTTTGAGTAAATCCTTTGGCAACAAGTCTTACTTTATATCTTTCAATATTGCCCAATGAGTCTTTCTTTGTCTTAAAAATCCATTTACATCCAATGGCCCTAGCCCCATTAAGCAACTTAATAAGATCCTAGATGCCATAGAATTCATCTTATCCTTCATTGCATCCAACCATAGATTAGATTCTTTGCAATTCATGGCTTCTGAAAACATTATAGGATCATTCTTAGCTCCAAGATCATTGTCCAATTATTGTAGATACACGATATAGTGTTCTAGAATTGTTGATCTCCTTATTCTTATAGATTTTCTTAATATTGGTTCAACTTTTCTGTGTGGCTCATGTTGTCTAATTGGTTGTTTAGCCATTTTAGATACTTTATGAATAACTTGATCTGCAAAATTATTAGCAATAGGTTGTGGATCTTTAGTGATTGGTTGCACAATACTCATTTGAACTTGTAGAGTGTCTCGAATAATAACCAATCTTTCTCTTAATGTGGAAGGTTGATCTTTTTCAGAAACTATGTCCTGAAGTTGATTACTCCCACTAACTAAGTTATTCTTAAGAAATTTAGCATTTCTTGATTCCACAAACCTAGTACTATGTGATGGATGTAGAATCTGTAACCCTTAGACCTTTTGGCATGTCTAATGAAATACCCACTAATAGTCCTTATGTCCAATTTCTTTTCTTGTGGATTATAAACTTTTACTTCAGACGGGCATTCCCAAATGCGCATATGTTGCAAACACGATTTCCAATCCTTAAATAACTCAAATGGTGTCTTTGGGACAGCTTTAATTGGAACCTTATTCAATATATACACTATCGTCTTAAGAGTTTCAATCTACAAGGATTTAGGTAGCTTAGAGCTACTTAACATACTATACACCATGTCCAATAATGTCTTATTTCTTCTTTCCACAATGTCATTCTGGTATGAAAAACCAAGCATGGTATATTAGGCAATGATCCCATGCTCTTGAAGAAACTTAAGCAAGTGGGTCAGGTGCTTGTCAATTTTTAGTGTATCTACCATAGTATTCTCCACCTCTGTCTATTCTAATGATCTTAATTTGTTTACCGTATTATTTCTCTACTTCTATCTTAAAAACCTTAAATGAATATAAGGCTTCGCTCTTATTATAAAGTATGTAGAGATACATATATCGAGAACAATCATCTATAAAGGTGATAAAATACTTTAAACTATAAACGTCCATATCAGGATAACATATATCTAAATGTATGATTTCTAAGATGTCAGTACTCCTCTTGACACCTTTCTTAGACTTGTTAGTTTGCTTTCCTTTTAAGTAATCTATATAAGTTTCAAAATCAGAAAAATCCAAAGTACTAGTACTCCTTTATTCACTAATCTCTTAATCTTATCAATAGAGATATGCCCTAGTCTCCTTTGCCACAAAATAGAGGAGTCTTCATTCATAATATATCACTTATTACCAATATGAGTATATAAAATAGTATTACATTGTAGATTGATAGAGAATAGGCCATCAGACAATATACTATTTCTAATAAATTTAGATTTATAAAACAAACTAAAGGATGTGTCTGAAAATTTAAAAGAATAACCCAAAGGTACAAGTCTTGAAATTGAAATCAAGTTTCTAGAAAAACTTGGAACATAAAAGGTCTTCTCTAAAACTAAAACATAGCCACTATCTAGAACTAATCTTCATGTTCCAATGGATTCCACATGTGAGCTAATCCTATTTCTTGATAAGATGTTTTGCTTACTTCCCATTGGCTTCCTTAGGTTTTGCATACAAGGTATTTGAAATATGGATTATAGACCCAGAATCAACCCACTATGTATTATGATTAACATCAACCATATTAGATTTATAATAGACAAATGAGGTCAGTTTACCTTTCTCTTCAAGTCACTTTTTAAATTTAGTGCATTCCTTCTTCATGTGCCCCTTCTTTTTATAGAAGAAACTCTTGGATTCTTTCTTGATGTCGCCTTTGGGTGGTACTTTACTTTTCCCTTTCTTATTGGCTTGATTCTTATTCTGGTTCTAATTCTTTCCTTGGTTCTAGTTTTTATCATGAGTAACCATAAATGCACTCTCTCCCAACTCCATAATCAGCCTATTTTCCTCTTGAACACACATGGTCATGAGTTTATTAATTGACCATTTGTCTTTATGTGTATTGTAAGAGATCTTAAAAGGTCGATATTATTGTGATAGAGTATTCAAAATATAGTGCACCAAGAAAGACTCAGACAGTTCAACCTCAAGTGCTTTGAGCTAAGCCACAATGTCCTTTATCTACATGAGGTGTTCATACACACCCCTTACTGTATTGAGCCTCAAGGATGTAAAACTTATGATCAGGATATTAGCAAGTGCTTTGTCTAAAGTAGCGAATTACTCATCACTTGCATTCAACAGTTCCCTTACATTATTATGTTGCTCAATAGAATCACGAATACCAGCAGAGATATTAGTCTTTATGAACTTGACACCAAGGTGGTGTCTTATCAGCTTAAGTGCTGGTTGTAGTAATAATGGGTTCATCCTTCCTTATAGCATAATCAATGTCCATTCCATCCTAAGTGAAAGAGAACTCAGTTTAGTTCAAGAATATCACATTTGAGATCAGAGAAATTTGCAGGTTGCTTAGCTACATAAAATAACATACATGCTTATATGTTGAATTTTTGAGACTAAAGAAATCAACCATGTTTTACCAATCTAAGTCATGCACAAAATTAATAAATCTATTGACATAAAACTTACCTGTGGGCTAAAGTCCTAATTCAATTAGATTTATTAAGTTGTATGATAAAATTATCAAATTATGTTCCTTTCCTTAATCCCTGTGGATAAATTAAAAAATATAATTTGATATTTTATCCTAATTAATTATATTTAATATAATAAAAATTCTTGTGAGATAAAATTTATTATATTAAGTGTAATTAATTACAATAAATGTCCTTGAATATATGTCATTTCAAATAAATTCATATATAATTTTAAACAATTAAAAGTGTTGTGGCTAAACTTTAATTATTCAAAATTATATGAATCACTAGACATTTAAATAACTTTATGCAAATAGTTTGATAAAATTATAAATAAAGGCAATTTTAATAAACATGAACTAGATTACAGTAATTCATCAAAAATTATACATAAACAATCAAAGTATGTGATTTTTTAAAATTAATTTTCCTTGAAAATTATAATATTCACAACAAAATTTATGAATATTAATGAAATCTTACATAAAAATAAAATTTTTGAAAAATTTTTTCCAAAAAAATACCCAAAATAAAATTCTGGAAAGATAATTTTTTTTTTAAACTGGCTGATAAACGACATGTCGTTTTGGGTTTAATCCAAACGACGTCGCTGTAACCTTAAACGATAGCTTGGACCTCATTGTAAATGATACATCATTTCACTTAAACACAAAATGACTTGTCGTTTGCGTCGTCCTCAACCTCTATCCAGGTCAACCCAACCCAAAATAGACCTGACGCAATCTGAAACATGACCCAGCCTATTTCCTATGATTTCAACATCCAAATTATTGATTTCAATCATAGAAATGTTGGAAATCCATAACCTTAATAATTTCTCAACTTAAAACTCAAGAAAAATTGAGTTTAAACGTAGGTCTAGAATTTACAAAAATAGGACAATTTTTTGAAAAAATTTTCTAGCAACCTTTACATTAAAGCAGAGGTACAATAGGCTCTGATACCATATGTAAGGGTATTCTAAACACTTAAGGATAAAAAATAAGAACTGTAGTGGAAACTGGATTAAACTGATTACCTCTAGTCATTGATTCTTGATTGTTGCTTCTGCCTTCTCTTCTTACTACGTTTAGGAGCTTCCTATGCTTTTTGATCTTTCAAAACGATAGTGTTTCCATTATATAGGTAGTTGATTGTATTGGGGATCCAAACACCTTATTTATATAATTTTTCGACCCATCTTCAAAACTTTGAAATTCTTCTGTTATTAAGATTTATTTAAACTAATCACAAATCCTAATCCTATTTGTATTGTATGTTGGCCAGAAGATAGGAGATAAAGGCTTGCTATTTTATCTATTCCTAAAATTTTGGCAGGCTATTGCATCAATTTTGTTTTCCTTATCTCATGGTGCAACCTCTCAAGGCTTATCTTACATAAACATTTTGTCAAACAACTTTCATGCAGATAGTTAAAGAACATCAATGGTATGAAACAGATTGGCAAATAAAATAAACGATAAAGCAATGAGAAGAAGAGCAATATAATACCTAAAAGTAAAAGTTTAACCAGAAGATGAATAGAAACAAGGAAACAATGAAGTTAATTTGACACAAATTGATCTAATCATGATTTGATGTAACGATAATGGATGAAAATGATGTGAATATCGAGCTATGAAATTACTCCTAATTGAATGAATGAATCAAAAAATAACAATGAGTACAATCCTATCGTTTAACTTCAAAATAAATAATTTCCCAATCATAGTTAGACCAGCGCCCATAACTGATATTTGGAGGGGAAGTGATGAGTAATAAATCACAACATACAGGTGAAACCATGTCAAGTAGTTGCGTTCACCAAATGTATCCAAGAGGTAATTATTCGATTATATTCATTTAGTGACCCTTTTACCCCTTGTGCTTTTTATAAAAGTGAGATTCGCTCACTCACGAGAGAGTATACATTTCTTAATTTTCTCTGAATCAGTTTAATTTGAATGTGAGAGAGATTATGTGATTAACACTGTTGAAGTCCTTCTGAAAGAGTTTGTAAAATAGGAGCGAACTTCACAAGGCCTAGACCTCATCACCAGCCACGGTAACACGCCAGGTCTAAAACCGCCAAAAATCAGCCACGTAGCTGCTGACTGAATTTCTTTCGCAGTCCCGTTCTTTAGAAGTTGAATCTCGAAAAATAAATTCGGAGTCGTGACGCGTGTCACTCGACGACGCACTACAGGGCCAATATGTTCCTGCCACGCAGGTCACAACACTGAAATACGTGCCTTCAGAAGTGCAAGCTGCCAAAAGGGACGGGAGTAGCTACTGGATTCAATGAAACTGCAAAGGATGGGGTTGCTAAATCATGGAAAATGGAAAACGACATACATACTTTTCTTATCATTTATAGCAAAAATTCGGTTGCTATGTGTAAATATCTTGGTGTGCCCGAAGACATGGTTTTGCCCCACCCAAGTTTTTTGTTCTTCTTCCGTCGTCCCTTAAAATGTCATTTCATTTTAGTAAATGATATTTGTTTAAATCTAGCCACTTGTTTTTTCTTATTTAAAAGAGTTAATAATTAGCCATGCTTTCTCTTCACACTCTCTTCTCCTCACGTGACAAGAGATTATTCAACTTTCAACACTAACCTTTCTGTGTTGATGAATTTGAGTTTTAATTTAAAACATCAACTTTACATTGCTTATCCATTTATTTAGTTTCGTTTCCATTTTAGAGGAAATATTTTTTTATAAAATAATTTCATCTAGTTATATTTATAATTATAAAATATTATATATAACAAAAAATAATATTTATTATTTTTAAAAAGAAATTATTTTTTTAATATTATAATATAATGCATTATTTTATTAATCATAATTCATATGATATATAAATAGCATAAAATCCTTATTTAAATATAAATAAATGAAATTTTGAAGAAAATCTTTCAATAATATAAACGAAGCTTTATTCCAACAAATTAAAATCTACCCAATTCTTTAATTTGGTCATCCTGCAGTCATATAAATTATCAACCTGAAATTGTTATCAACATTGCTCATTCCTACTCCATTTATACTTGTTTGAAACCCATGATTGCGTGTAATATATATGTTTGGAAAAAAATTGGATATATTAAAATAATCAAATCAAGAGATTTATTGAATCATGTTACAATGTATCAAATTTATATATATAAATTTAAATAATAATAATGAAATTATACCTGACATTATATGAGAATCCATAATGGCAAAATACTTTTTAACAGGTTCACTCCTTATAACCCAAACAGAGAAAAGAAAGAGAAAAATATATCTGAAGTCTTAATGAGACAATTACAGCTTTGTTAGGATATAAGTAGGGACCTATCTTGTTATAACCCTATTGGCCCAACTAACCTATTATCATTGATCCAATGACAAGGCTCACAACACTAAAGTCCATTAATGACCTAAGTATTATTACAAGTCTAATAATTGGATCACATAACTAATTGACTCATAATAATTAGTTGTTGTGACATTCATTTAATTTAATAATATATGATTTAATTAAACTATAATAGTCTACTTAGGAATATTCTAATAGTCTCCCACGTGGATAACATAGTTTAATAAATGAGAACTTGGATTACAATATATGGCCACAACGATGAATGTTAATAATAACAATAATGGCCCCAATACAACCATAGGTCAAGTACAAATACCCAATAATGCATATCATCATATCCGATAGGGATACTAATATCATACATATATTGAATACTTATATTCCAACGATCGAAACATAATATGAAATGTGTGAGAAAACAAACATATATATTAAAATGTGATCATATGTATAGCTTTATGAAATGGTCCACACATCCCCCAAGATGCTTAAAATGAAAATAAATCATAACATAATAATGAGACAGAGTCTAAATGTTTCCATCGATATGCCATAGAATAAATGTGCATAATCAACAACATCATATATGCATATATATATATATATATATATATATGAAACATATGGCAATGCCATTAACATTTCACTAATTTTGAGATAATAATTTTTCAACTAGAAACATGAAATTCCCCCTAACCTTGAATATCAAAAAGGCTCAACCAAATTCATTCTAATTACTTATTTACGAACAATTTTAACATCTTAGCCTTTAGTTAGTGGATCCACAAGCATACGATCCGTGGCAACATGTATAATACTTGCATATCTTCTCTCTTCAATAAATTGATACTTAATATCAAAATACTTATACAAACTGTACTTTCATTATTATTTTGGATAAGTTCATTATAATAGCATTGTCACAACATATAGTTAAGGTCTTAAATATGCTCTCTACAATTTTTGAATACAGGTATTAGATTCCTTAACCAAATAGTGTCATAAGTGGCTTTACAACTTGCGACACATTCTAGCTTCGTAGTAGAGGTTGTTGTAATTGACTGCTCTATAGTTTTAATGATACAGCTCCTCCTATCATCATAAAGATATTTCTAAATATCAACATCATGTCATTTGGATAATTCACAAAATTAGAGTCAAAGTAGCCTGCAACAATTAGATCACTAGATCTGCAATGGGTCAACACAATAATTCTTTGTACCTTATAGGTATTCCATAACTTTCTTCACAGCGGTCCAATATTTCTGATCAAGACTACTTAAGTATTTCCTAAGTATACTAAACCAATAGTGATATCAAGATGTGTATGTACATGAACATACAATAGACAACCTACAACGGAAGCATACGAGACCATCTTTATTCTGGATTCTCATTATTATTTTGAGGACATTGGGCTTTGGAAAAAAAAACTCACCCTTTTGAATGGGTGTAGAACAATGAGAGCATGAATCCATATTGAACCTTTTGAGCACTTTCTCAATATATAATCTCTTAGACAAGCCAAGAATATCCTGAGATCTATCACGGTGAATTTGTATACCCAATACAAATGAGGCATCACCGAGATCCTTCATCTTAAAATGTTGTGATATCATTTGCTTTGTCTCATTTAACAGGTTTATGTCATTACTTGTAAGGAGAATATCATCGACATACAACACAAGGATCATATAACTACCCATACTAATCAAGTAGTAGATATATTGATCCGTTGTATTCTCTTTGAAATCAAGAAAAGTCACTATCTTATTAAATTTAAGATATCACTGTCCATACATTTTATTCAAATTATACATATATATATATATGAATCTTTTAATTTTCCTCACTAAGTGTTCTTTACTCTTCTCTTAGAAATCATCTGGTTGGCTTATATAAAATAGTTTCTGGCTAATCACCATTCAAGAAAACTATTATATATCTAGTGAAGCTCTAGGTCAAAATGAGCCATCAGTGTCATAATAACTCAAAATGAGTTTTCAATCGAAAGAGATAAGAAAAATATTCTACAATCAAAGCCTTCTTTCTAAATGAGGCCATTTGTCACCAATATGGCCTTATACCTCTCAACCACCCTTTGAGTATCCTTTGGTCTTAAAGACCCATTTGTATCCATTAGACTTGCAACCAGTAGTTAACTCTATAAGATCCCACACATGAGCATCAAAATAATCCATCATTTATAACCTTTATCTATTCTAAAGAATTAGTACTTGAAATAGCTTCTTGAAAAAAAATTGGTGACATCAATTCCATAACTGAAGTCAAATTTGTGGTCTTGTAGATATACTACATAGTTGTTAATAGTTCCTGGTCTACGAGTCATTAGGATTTCCTTAAAGGTACTTCATTTACAAGACTTGATTCTTTTATACTACCAAAGGAGCATTAAAATCTATAATTTCCACCACTAATTTTACCATTTGTTGTACTGGATCAATTCAATTTTTTTCAACCAGTGCCAGTTCTAGTGGAATAGTAACTTGTACATATCTAATAGAGATATTACATGGTCTTTCACTCCCATTGTCTAACCAATAAATGAAACAAGGTCTTTTAATAACCCTAGTGGTGTGGATTAGACAATAAAATCTATATTTTTGTAGTCGTTACAACATCCAATAAAATGACCATTAATAATCTTTAGATCAAGTTCCTTAATAAATAGATCATATGGCTTTTTTTTAGCCTTGCAAACCTAGACATGAAAATGCCTAAGACTAAGTTTTTCCCTTATAGCAAATCATATGGGGTTTTAAAACTAAGGATTTGATTCAAAATATACACCACTATCTTTAAAGCATCACCCTATACAAAGTCAAATAAAATTTAATGCACCAACATGCATCCAATTGTAATTCAACATTCTTATGATCCAATCATGTTTAGGCGTTCCAGTGGATAAAGTTGCTAGCCTAAAAAATTCACAATATTGGAGATATCTTACAATAGAGTCAGAATTTACAATAGTTTATCATATCTCCATAATGCTCACCACTTTTATCATAATTGACATGCTTGATTTTTTTATCATTTTTTTAGTTCAATCTCAACTTTAAATGCCACAATAGAATTTAAGAATTCCAACTTTTCAGTGGATATTTCCACCAAACAAAAATTTATCAATTACCAATAAAAGTGAAATATCGATATCTACCTATAGTACTTGGTGTTATGAGTTCACCTACATTATTATGAATTAACTCTAATACATTCAGTATTCTGGTCCACTAACTCTAGTAGGGAGTATCTCCCTTGATGTGATCAATACACACATTAAAAAAGATAAGTCTAGGTTATGAAGAATTTCCTCTTTTATCAATCACTCTATCCTTCTATTGAGATATCACCTAAATACTTATGCCACAACATTGAGGATCCCACATTAATTCTATTCCCTTTGTATCCAGCCATAATATTTATCTGACTAACTCTCTAATTTCTAAATGGTAACTATTCCTACATATTCATCTTGCATTTTTCCACTATTTCCAATTCAACTATAAACTTTTATCACTTGGCTTCCTCTTGTTTCTTAATGCTTAGAATAAATTTGTAATACAAATGATTGCACCTCTATCAACCATGTTTGATGGCATGTCTCATTAGAGCTAGTGGAACATTTAGATTTATTGTGATACACACTCAAATAAGCTTTCTTGCTTCTCAAAATTAGGTTCTTTTGGGTATGATTTATTTCCATGCTTAACACTCGATTCATGTGAAATAAAGTGAGCACAAAGATTTTACAATTCTTCATATCATCTTCCGCTTGACTAACTATAAAGATCATTTTACTGAAAGTTTGCTCACCCTATTAGGTGTGATATAATGTCTAAAGAACATTAATTTTAACTAGAAGAGACTTTAAAATATGCTAAATCAAATGACTATTTTCTACATCCATTTTCATGTCCATGAGTGATCAAAATAGTATATTGGTTTCATGATATGCTCATTAATTCCATTAACACCATCCTAAATAGTTTTATCTAATAATGAGAGGTAATATCTTTTTCAACCTTATCGAACTTTACAAACTTATCAGCTACAAAATCCATAATCACTTTGGCATTTAGAGGGTCAACAATACCTTTCGTGATGATCTTATCCTTAGTATACATCATAACTATCAAGTACACTTTATTAAAGTGTATCCACTTTTCATGAAGAACCCTTGTACAATAATATGTTGGTTTGCTCAGAGCATCAAATGCTGAAATTTCAAAAAAAATTTAAAAGTGACCGAACAAACCCACTTCGGATCCTGTTTGTTTGAGGTTATACAACAGCATATACATGTAAATAAAGCAAGGTAAGAGCTCAACCAAGCTTTGGTTCTAGCTTAAGCATAGTGAAATGGCTGAACGACATGTTATCGTAGTAGTCTAATTGTCCTGCCTCCACCAGTGATCCACACCAGAAAATGTCTTCCAACGGCCACTACAACTCCACTCCAAGTGCTAGCAAGTTGTGGAGTTAGATTGGACCAAGACCCATGGGATTTCCCTCTTTCTCCATTTTCAGTCTCACCAAAAACCACCATGGTCCTTGCTCTGCATTCCAAAAATGCAGAAATGTAAAAGGGAAATATGGTCTCGAAATGGCCTCATTTTGGTTCGGCTGTCCAACAGCCAAAACGATGTCATTTCTTCTTAATGAAAAATCATTTTTCATTTCAGCCCCTGTGGTTTCAGTAAATTGCATTTCAGCCCCTATAATTTCAGTAAATTACATTTTGGTCCCTGAAAACTATTTTCAGTCCTAACAATTTCTGCCCTTTAGCAGTTTGGTCCCTGGATATAAAATATATTCATACTTTGGCCATATCATTTTTCGTTATGCATGTGACCCAGTAAACCCCCAAAATATTGGCAAAAGTCCAAAATGCCCTTCAAACCATTTGAAGGCATATTAATTTTCCCAAATTAATCACTTAGACTTTAAGCTATAAGCGGACTCTAGCAAGCCATTATAGCTATCCAAATTTCGATAGGAGTCAAACAAGCTTGTCTGTGAATGATCTCAATGCATGATACAATCCCTTCATTACCTATATCCAAATTAGTCAAAGGTATAGATGACAGTCAATCTCTATAACTAATCATATTTCTCAATATCATGAATTATTTGACTCAAACGAATCCAAGCACTCAAATCCAATTTGAGCCTCAATTCAACCTTGCGTAAAGATTTTCGAGTCAAACTAATTCATTGAGTGGCCGTCAGATATCAACTCCAAAGAGTGATAATGAATCCTATCTTGATTAGGCAATATCTGACTACATTTTTAGAAATACCCAACACAAGCCTTTATAGTTTTCTCATGATTAGAGTCATGTTTGACTTGGTCAAAGCATAACCTTCCATGTAAAAGACATCCCACAATCTCAAGTCAAAGGATCAGT
>JANHAO010023323.1:0-11928 GCA_026873985.1 Saraca asoca
AATACAAACCAAGAGCAGTTTCTCGAACAAAATATGAAATCAAAGTAAAAACATTAAGAAAACATGAAATACTATCAATAAATTTGACAAAAACTATCTTATTTTTAGACACTTTTTCCTATTTATCAGCATAAAACTTGCTTATGTCTTTACACCAGTGGGGACTCCTTATGAGGCTAGGTGTCCCAAAGTCCTCTTTATCCTTTTCAATTGTAAATATCCTATCTGGGGTGTCTGATAGGATGTTATAGTTGTTATGGCAACCTGACATTGAGGTCACTCTATCCTTGCCTTCTTTGCAGGCTGGTTATTGGAGTTGTCATTCCTACTTTTGATGCTCCTCTTACTCTGGATGGAGTTGTTCACTTCATAATTCTATTTAGACTTCTTTGTGCCAAAAGTCTCTTCCCACCTGATCTGTTTAGTAACTCGTTCATAAAACTCGCCCAAGTCGCTTACTAGAGATTTGTATATGTTCTTATATAGCTTCCATCCTTGTGGAGTCCTGCTAAGATCATTGTTAGGATGCCCTCATCGGATGGATTCTCCATGTTATTGACCTTATGTCTGAACCAAGTGATGCAGTCTTTCAGCGATTCGTTCTTCCACTAAAAGACCATCGCAAGGTGACAGAATAGTGCGAACTACCTTTTCAGCACTTTATATTGGTTGGTGAATCTTTTCTAGCGTTCACTCCAACTACAAATACTGTGAGGTGGGAGACTCCTGAACCACGTTCGAGGTATGTCTCCAAGGGTAGCTGGCAAAACGAGGCATTTGCCCAATGGGTTAGTTGTCTGAAGATCTATTTATACATTGAATATGTCTAGGTGGTCGTATGGATCACTGTCCCCATTGTATTGCGAGATCGTAGGGATCTTGAATTTGCAAGGGAAGGGCTACATCTCTATCTCTCTAGTGAAAGGGGTCCTCTCCTCGTATAGATCTTGACCACTTTGAGACCGAGGGCACTCCTCTAATTGTTTTACCCTTTGGAGAAGTTCTTGTACCATCAGACCTCGCAAATGAAATCTCTGGCTAGACATTTGTTAGCTCTTTTTACCTCTTTGGTCATGAGAGTAGTGACTTAAGGTATGTCCCTGACTGGACCTGTTTGAGCCTTCCACTCGATGTGAGCTCACACGTCACTGATCATTACGGTCTTCACGAGCCCGATGAATCTCCGATCTTGTTTGTGAGTGGAAGGAACAAGCTGAATTAGCGCATTAGGGTTCCCTTCTAGGTAAAGCAACCTCAAATCGCTTTTTCATGCCTAGGGCTTGTGTCTGTGTCAGCACCTTAACTGCCTCAATTAATTCTTTTACTATGTTCTTAAATGTTTCCTGATGTTGGCACCACATTTGCATTTCATCAACCACGGAAACAATGACAATAGGTTAGTGCTGGGTCCGGGGGGCAAGCCCGCAGCGACATCTGTGGCAGGAATGGCAGAAGTGTTTGCCGCTGGAAAGACTGGTTCCCGCTGCTATTGTACGTAACCTTTCGGGTAATCAATCGGAGTGTTTGAACTTCTAGTGATTTTCCCTCTTGCCATCATGGTTGTATGGAAATTTAACTAGAGTACAGTATGAGGCCTTCTTCTAGCACCAAAATATTGATTGTGAAATTTGATAAACCCAAATTCTGTCAACCAAAAAAGTTCTTAAAATCCCAAACTATAATCTGGTTGTGTATGAAAGAGAGATGATGAGGCAGAGAGTGAAGGCGAGAGGAAGAACAGGGAGGAAAAGTGACACATGGAGTTTTTAACGTGGTTAAGCTAAAGTCAGTTATCGACCCTTATGTCCATGGTAATGTTATTTTTAGGAATATATTTACAGAGTATGATATTTTTACAGATATCATATAAGTCAATTTTCTCTGTCCAAGTTGCTCTCTAGGTCTAAAACTGACTTCTGGGGATCCTCCCCTTGTACAATAATTTTAACCCTTATTTATAGAGGTAGGCGGTTATAAATGTATTTTGATAAATTGTAAATCTATCTTTTCTATAGTATCGGACAATAAATGTTAGGCAATTTGCTGTCTGTTTTTAAGGGCTGATTTATCAATTGGAAGTATATGCCTCTAGTTATAGGTTAGACTTTGGCATTCTGTATCCATGCATGAGATCGTTCATTTGGCAATCTAAGCTGGCATTGGACGACTTGTCAGTTTGTTCCCACGACGTCACTTTAGAACAGGTTGGGCCCTTCTCAGCTGAGCTAGTCCATTAGTCCTTTAACCGGCTTATTTGAACACCTTTTAAGGTTTTTTAATTGGAAATCCCGGTAATCCATTTACATAGAACCGATGGCTGAAAAGGTAAGTTACTTCAATATTGTATAAGTTTTGCCATTGCATGTGATACAACTATTTTTCTATTTTGCATCTCAGAGCTCCCCATAATATAAATAGCAATATCTAAAGTGAAAAAGGTTATCTATTTAGGCATTTATTCATTTCAAAGTCAAAGTGAATGAACTTAGTGAGATATTTTCCCAAAATCACATATATGCAACCCTTTTCGCTTCGATTTAGGTTGTGGTTGGTCTGTGAAATTTTTCTTACAAAATATTTTAAAAAAATATTGAATTTTTATATTTAATTTAAAATTTATAAATATTCTCTTAAACGTTCCTTTCAAAATATTCTCAATGAATAATAGATATTTTACACTCTCATAATATAAAAATAATTATCTTATGAGAATATTATTTTATCTATAATTCTATTAATATATTATCACCTTAATTTATTATGACTTATTATTGATTATTGACTACCATTATTAGTCATTATCATTTATCAGTATTGACCAACGCCATCTATTATTCTTTGTCGTTGATCACTATTGACCACTATTCATTATTATTTATTACTATCACTACTACTTATTATTATTGATTATCACTATTATTATTGATCATTTAATTTTTTAATATTGGTTATTTAGTTTCTAATGATGATATTTTTTATGATGATTTAATAATATTTTAAATATATATAAATTAATTAAATATAATATTATAATATTTGTAAGATTTGTTTTTTTGGTTGTAAAGTGACATTTTCAGAAATGATTTCTTGAACCTAGCGTGCTAAGTATTAGCAGTGGAATTATAAATTATAAATTTAAGATCTATATATTGACGTTGTACTGAAATGTTCGACATCTTGACATCGCTGGCTTCACATTTGTGGCTGCCATGAAGCCATCGATCTTGCTTTCTTCGGTATTTTGCGACAACAAAACATGCAATTATAATAAGCAAATGATTGGGATACAAATGGAACATTTTCTATTCCAATTCCCATGATCCTAGCCCTCTCAGAAAAACTCACAAAAACCAAATATAAAATGTAATTATATCCGTAATTCTCGGTTGTTAATTTTTTTTACAATCCAAATTCTTACATTCAACGCGTTATCTGAACAATCATAATCATAATAATGCTGTTCAAAGTCCAGAATAACGCTGGCAGCAGCATTCTTTGCAAGGAAAAATTTTTATGGGTATATAAGAATAATCCATCAAAGGGCACATATCCAAATTCATCAATTCACATAATATGCTTTGTATTCCTCCTTTCCTTTCTAAATCAGCTACGATTTTGGGGATTTTTTTGGGTAGTTGTTCATCTTCGTAGGACTCTCTGAGAAAGTTCTTAGAGCTGGGAGAAGGATTGATTGCGTAATCTGGGTGTTCGAGAGAAGGGTTAAAATTTGAAGATTTGGCGTTTTATGATCCGATAGTAATTGTAAATTTTGTGGAGTTTAGATTTTATTTATCCCGAAGAAAAGAAAAGATGGGGGTTGACTACTACAATATGTTGAAGGTTAACAGAAATGCTACGGAAGATGATTTGAAGAAAGCGTATAGAAGGTTGGCCATGAAATGGCATCCTGATAAGAACCCCAACAACAAAAATGAAGCTGAAGCCAAATTCAAGCAGATCTCTGAAGCCTACGAGGCGAGAAATTGTTCCCATGATTTTCTTGTTATCTTTTCTTTTTTTGTTTCTCGTTATTATTTGTTTTATTTTATGTTTTTAGAGGGATCCTGGTTTGGTAATTAAAATCCAAACACAATCTTATATGGTTTGGTTACTGGGAAATGAGATATAGTGAGACAAAACAAGAACGAACTATCTTCTTCTTCTTCCTAATTCTTACATATAATTTCCATTTTTGTGATTAAAGAATGTTGAGATGATGATGATCGGTACCTGGACTATATAATGAGGAGAATTATGATTTCACATTCAAGAAAAGAAGTATTATCAATTATTAGCGGAATTTGAGTTGTTAAAGGCTATTTTGTGTGGATTAGAAAGTAATGAGGAGTCATTTTTACTGAATTTTGCAATTAATTGTCATAGCTTTGGCTCTTCGTAAATTGAAATTAAATGATGAAACAGAACTTCCTATTTATCATGCATGCTTCATTGGGCAACAAGGCTATGATGCAAAGTTCTCTCACAGAAATATGAACTCTTAACACCCTCTAGCTCACTACCTCCATCAACATCAATTGAAATTGAATTCTCCCTTTTACATCCTTCCTAAAAAAATGAAAAGTATATATTATCCTACTCATGCTTTCTTTAAATTGTAAGCCGTGTTTCTGTTTTTTGTTTGATTTACTTTATCACCTGATTATAGTTATCCACACTGTGTTAGATATTTTGTAAACTGACAACTTAAAGATTTTATGAGGGTTGGCTTTGGAGAAAATCTGAAAGTTTTTTTGTCAATTCAGGTATTAAGCGACCCTCATAAAAGGGTGGTTTATGATCAGTATGGAGAGGAGGGGTTGAAAGATATGCCACCACCTGGTAGTGGTGGCCCATCCGGAAATGGAGCCTTTAATCCTAGAAATGCAGAGGATATTTTTGCAGAATTCTTTGGCAGTAGCCCTTTTGGATTTGGCTCATCAGGACCTGGGAGGTCATCAAGGTTCCATTCTGATGGAGGAGTATTCGGCGGATTTGGTGGAAGTGATAACATTTTTCGCTCATATAATGAAGGTGCAAATATTCCAAAGCAGCCACCTCCCGTGGAGACCAAATTGCCTTGCAGCTTGGAGGAGTTGTACTCTGGATCAACAAGGAAAATGAAGATCTCAAGGAGTGTAATCAATGCCAATGGGTAGGTGAAATTATCTAAAGAAGTATTTTTTTTGTTCTTGAATCTGCCTTCTCTTGGCTTACCAAGTGGTAGCTAATGCTTCCCCTAATTCTCTTGTTGGTTGCATCATGCTGTGCTTTTAAAATTGTTACCATCAAATGTTGCTGTTAATATTTTATTGAGGAGCAGTATTGTTGGAGGATTCCTAATTCCTGATCCTCTTGTTTTGTTTCTTTTATCAAAAAAAATTTCACGGAGGTGCCGTAAGCGATAAAGGAACTGAATTCTTTATATTCAATTCCATAGATGAAGAAAAGAACACAGAACATGTGCATATACTTTCCCACTGTAGTTTTATAGATGCCTTGAGTCAGTTGACTTGCTGATTTTTTATCCTGAACTGTATTTCATTGTTCTCTTTCCATGTGCACGTTATCTAAAAGTCATTGCTATTGTAGTGTCCGAAATTCTCTTTCTCTGTGATGACACAAATTGCAGACGTCAAACCACAGATACAGAGATATTAACCATTGATGTGAAGCCAGGATGGAAGAAGGGAACCAAGATTACCTTTCCGGACAAAGGGAACCAGCAGCAGAATCAACTGCCAGCAGACCTAGTATTTGTGATTGATGAGAAGCCTCATGATATCTACAACAGAGATGGCAATGACCTCATAGTCAGCCAAAGGGTGACATTAGCCGAGGCTCTTGGAGGAACAACAGTTAGTCTCACAACACTCGACGGACGCAATCTGTCAATTCCAGTGACTGAGATTGTGAGCCCTGGTTATGAGCTTCAAGTCCCAAGGGAAGGAATGCCAATAGCAAAGGAACCTGGCAATAGGGGTGATTTGAGGATCAAATTTGAGGTAAAATTCCCCACAAGGTTGACGCCTGAGCAGCGCGCAGGACTCAAACGTGCATTGGGAGGTTGAACATTTTGATTATGTTTTCTTCATATCGTATATCATTCACTGCCTTGAACTTAGTTGAAGCCATCTATAGGGCCAAACTTATATCTCGTTCTGTCAGTTCAATGTCTATCCTTAGTCAATGTTTTTCTTGTAGGCCTTGGTGATTTTAGTGTTTTGGTTCGTTTCATTTTTAATTTTTTTTTTCTTTCATGATTTCACTGTAATGGGGGGTTTTTTCTTTAGTTATATTCTCCTTAATGTATATGGATCAGCAAAATATATGGGAAGGTTTCGAGGTAATTTGGAAGAATACAAGAGCAGTAAAGTATATCTTCTAATATCTTGTCTTTTGGGTTTACGTTTATTTGTATTTCAAGAGACCATAAATGCCAGAATCTCCTTTTATAGGTAAGTTTGGGAATTGAAACTGCTTCATAACGATTTTGGAGTGCTGAATTTGTCTCTTTTAATATAAAGATTCATAGTATGATTTGGTAGGAAAGTATACTTCCAGTAAGCAGACATCCGCATTAAGGAAGAAAGGCCGACGCCGCTCAAATACTTTTTTTGCTTCAATGCTTATTCCCAAACTTGTATTGTAAGCAAAACAAAAAAGGCAGGAAGACAGCCAATGTGCTCTAAAATGGCGTTCAAACTACAGAATCAACTTATAGAAAAAAAATATGTAAATACATTGAAGGAAGCTAAAAACCCCTACTTGTAGGAACATTTGGACGCCAGGCAATGCCTTGGGCAGGTGCTCTATAATTAAAATTACTTGGATGTAAGTTATTTCCCTGAGTAGTAAAATCCCTCATGGACCTATTGTTTTGCTTCACATTCATTGGTGGTTGCAAAGATTGCTTAGGCAACGAATTGTGCGAAAAGATCCCATATGAGTGATTTAATAGGCGAGGTCCAATCTCCAAGTTCTTCTGTTGGGGAGGGAACTGATTCTGAAGATTATGTGGCTGCCACTCAGGTATATCATCGTCATCTTCATCGTCATTCCATGGCTGAATTGTAACCCCGAATCTATCATTCCAGTTTCTCGGAGATGCAATTGCTTGATTTGGACCATGTTTTTGTATTAGTTCCCTCACTTGCTCCACAGGACGTGAGGTTTGATTACTTGAATAGAGTGGGGCCATACCTGGACCCATGAGTCTCGGATTTTGGACCAAGGGAGACACTGACCAGTTTGGACCACCGGAGTTGAAATTGAACTCCGGGAGGTCTCGGGCCACAGTTGGCCCAAACCCAGGAGGAATGTCGTCGTCATCATCAGATACTGGCCCAATCTGAGTGGTTTTAAAGCCTGTAGAATAGCTTGGTTTGGGTTTGAGATTGGGATTCACATTAGAGTCGTGTTGTCGCCTAGAAGAGAAGTATTGCAATTTGGAACTATTTTTGTGATGTGATGATGATGAGGTGGGCAATATAGTAGAAGTTAAATGATTCTTTCTCCATACAACAATACCAATTAGGCCAAAAATCAATTGCATTAAATGCCTCAACTTGTTCCTTTGAAATTATCTTGCTTAGCATTTCATTAGTTTTATTCAGGGGCGGGGACAAGTAAAGCTCAACTTGAGGCATAGGCTCGGCAAAACCAACACGAGCGTCCAAAATGTATGAATCAGCCACCTGCAGCTGCAGGGTGCAGATGTCTCGTATATCAAAAAACTACTAGCGGCTAGAAATGGACAGAGGGACCCAACCGTATAATTATTACCTGACGGAGAGTTGATTGGTTATTCTTGGAGGACGACTCCTTGGAAACAAAGTGCAGAACCTGCCAACGGAAAGAGACGCGTTAATCATATATAGCCTAAAAAGAAGCTGAAGTGAGAAACTACATAAAATGGCAACAATTTCTTCAAAATAGTTTAGCAATTAGCCTCGGTGAGAGGTGCAATACCGTGGCTCTATGTCTCGTGAAAATCAAGCCCCAAGGGATTACTTGTGCGTTGTCAGAGAATGCATTGTTAGAATGAAAATCCAAATCAGGTTTACCAAATTTACCTTGATATTATGAATAAATACTAGATTATTAGAATCAGGAAAAATGGCCAAAAGAATGGAAAGTGTCACTTCTTTGAATCCGTATAACCCAGAAAAAGTCAATCCCATAATACATTTTAAAAGTGATACACGTGTTTAAGCGCCACAAAGTCCACCTCCGTAGATATTACTTTTATTTTGTTTCACAATTTGCATCAAAATATATAGTTCAATCAGCCCTAAAATAAATTGCCGGTTGTTGTAAACTACCACCAACCACTTCACTTCCTCTTCTCTATTGTTGACAAAAGAAGACAAATAAACCACATCACAACAACTAGCGAAAGAGGGAACTAAGTTTCGAATTGCAACATAGCTTTTCTTTTTTCCCTTTCCTTTTGGCAGGCGTGGTGCTATAAGCAGACAAAAGATAAGTTCTATACAACAAGAAGAAACTTCATATACCATGACAGCACGAGTTCGGGACAGCGGAAGCTCTTGCAAGAACTTCTCAAATGCATCTAGTCTAACCCTACCCTTTATCTCAACAAGGCCAGGCCAATCTTTCACAGAAGTTCTCTCGCCGCTGCAAAAGAATACCAATCAGCAAGATATGCATGATTGTTCAGAGTCTAACAATGTATTGTAAAAAAGGCCAATTGCAGTTATTTTATAAAAGACGATACATAATTTATTATCCAAAAAATTTAGCACACAGTAAATGAGAAGCAAAAGACAATCTGATACACACACACACACACACACTACCTTTTAAAGATGCCCATGACAGGATGAGTGTCTGAGATATTGAGCTGAAGCATGCCTTCCCAAATGCATTCACCCTGAAGTACAGCAGCTGGGACATCAGTTTTGGAATACAACTAGCTACCACTATATATCTCTTCTGCATAATTCTGACTGGCTTTTAATTCAGTACGCCTGGAACCAGATTGTGTGTCACCAGTTAATCTCACCTCAGCATGATCATCGGTTAGCTTCTTGTCAGTAGGATCATTAACTAACTTTAAGCCACCATCAATCTCACTGCTTCTTGCATCAGAAGGAACAACCCCAGATTCTGCATTAACCCTTCTTTCCAGGTCAGGTGACTTATCAGGATTGCCTTCAACATGATCACTAGGAGTTAATCCAGAATACTTACATTCAGAACCATCCTTGCCTGAGTTGGGTGTGGCCTTTCCAGAGACCAAACTTAAATTTTCAAATGGTGGCTCAGAATCAAGGGATTCCATGAACTCATCAAGGGAGACAATTGGGGCAAGAAATTCTGCATCCTTCAATGCACCATCTGCCATAAGCCCCTACATTGGATCAGTCCCATCATTTGAAGGAATTGTTAGGGCACATGAATCATCCTTGTCTACATTACTTTTTTTATCATCAGTGCTTAGATCACCATTTATTCCATCAGGTTTAGGAGGAGACAAGGCTTCAGCATCCTTTTGTTTTGTTTGATTTCAAGGAGTTGAGTTCACACCACCAGACACATTCACTGAGATGCTATCATCATGTTCAACTTCAACTTGATATTCACCTTTATGTGTTTTCTTGACCAAACATCTAACATCAACATCTGGACTGCGCAATACCACCATCTAAGCAAGCTCTTCAGCCTTGGCTATTCGCCACTGAGATAGCTCCTTTGAAGCAAGTTCCTCAGCAGTCATGGAACATAGCCGTTCAGGTAAAATTTCACCACACACAATCCTTTCTCTCAGTTCAGGATTATTGCGATCTTTTAAATTGAATAGAAGTGATCTCCCCTTCTCTTTGTACTTCTTCACACCTCCAAATAGTTTGAACAGTTCTGCTTCTATCCTTGCCGCCCATAGTTCAGGTGAATGGACTGCCTGTTTCTTACAACATCCACTGACTTCCTCAGGTTCCAAACTCTGCTCTTCATTAGTTTGACTTTCCTTTTGATGTGCCATCTGTATATCAGATTCTAGTTCCCAAGAAAGACAATTTCCCGGCAAAAGTTCATCTTTGATAAAGAAATTGTCACTAAAAGGAACATCATTGGTAGTGAAATCTTGTCTGCCATATTGAAATCCTGACACAGGATTCAATATATGTTCATTAATAGAAATGTTTGGGAGTTCAGCTACACCGTCTTTGAAATTTTCAATAGAAAAGTCTCCTGTAGAGGCTGAAGTCATTTTATGCTCACCAATCACAGAGTCAACTGAACTGGTTGCGGTAGAAGAAGAATAAACAGACCGAATAGTCTCCTGCCTTTGCCACTGAGCAGCATCAGTCGCAGTAAGTGCTGAGGCAGTGCATTGAGAAGTACTCTCTACTTTACCCTGAACACTAGCAGCCTCATTTGATGTATTACTGTTTCCAGCCTGAGGTTTATCTTGCTGCAAAACAAAGGCCAGAGCGGCAACTAACGACTCTCTCATCTTGGACCTAATGGAATCGGATGACTCAGTTTGAACCTTACAAGACTGCTGCAACTGTGCATTTTGATTTTTAGAGTTCAAGAATTGAGTTACCACTGATTTACTGGAAGACGATATCATCTGAGTTTTTCTCTTACTTGATACTGGCAAATGCTGTGGTCCTGCCACAGTTGACTGCAAAGCACCTTTATTTGAGGTAGAAACTTGCAGCAGCCAAGGTCTATGTTCCATTTGTGCAACCTGTTTGTTAAATAGCAAGGAGCTACTAGGCAATGGTTCCATTGGAGATTTCCTTTTGGGTGTCATTGATATCTGTTGTGGCCCCATGCTAATCAGCATTGTCTCCATTTGCATATATTGTTTGTTAGGCACAAAAACCTGATGCATACCTGGATTATTCATTCCTGATTCAACTGTTCCACTTCTCATTACTGAAATTGATAACCCCTGGGATGCAAGATTACCAGCTCTCAATAGTCCGACATGATCATTTAATGTTGCCTGCTGCTGTGGAAGAGAATCACTAAATATAAGGCCCCAAGAGTCCCATTTGTAAGTCTCTTCCCCGTGAATTAACTTTATTCACAATGGACTCCAACTGACCCATCTGCATGCTTGGCATTGGCAGCTGCTGTGAGACCAAGTTGTTCACATTGTAGACTAATATTAAGCATACAGGATAAAAATGCAAAGAGATCTGAGAAAATATTTTGACCTGAAATAGAACATACGGTGTTATTATACTAATCATCAAGATATATTATAAACACCTAATATTCCGCATTCAAAGGAACAATAATTGTCCTAGAGTGACTATTTTAGCTGCAGGAGGATGAAAAATGATAACAAAAGTAGTCATGCAAAAAATCCTCAAGATCATTTTAAATTACAGTGACCACTTAATAGGTAAAGAAAGGTTTACAACATCTACTAGTTTATTCAGATTCACCCCTGCAATTTAGTACTATTGAAGAATATCCTAATGTACTCAATGTTACTAATCTAAATCCACCATCAGGGACCAACTGAAATCCAAATACATGGGACATTTATGCTGAAAAAAAATTTAATAGGATACAATCTAATCTCTAACATATGGCATGTAAAAACAAACACAGTTATGAAATTGAGAGAGTAGGGATATATAGAAATACTTGAAAAGCTCAAAGATGAAGAAGTCATCTCAGATATGATACCTGCAGAGTAGAAAGGGAGAATGACTATCCCTATTCCACCTCAGTTCTGTCTGTATCAGTTTAAATGGGAAAACTGAATATCTGATAGTAGTTAGGAATAGGGCCTCTCCCTATGTATATAAACAAGATGGGTCAAGCGTACCCATCATGACAAGCCCATACATAGGACACAATATCCACTAAGCCCATCAAAATGATCACAAATAATTGGGCTTGATAACAACAAGCTCAAAGAATGTGACATCCAATTAATCT
>JANHAO010023324.1:0-11929 GCA_026873985.1 Saraca asoca
TAAAAGCGTGGTGTTTTTTTTTGAGATACTCCACAACAAAAGGCTCATTTTCTCTCTCCTCCCCCCTCTCCCCCCCCCCCCCCCCCCCCAAAAAAAAAAAAATGAAGCCAAACTCAATTACTCCTTCAATCACCCTTCCAAGAGCCAAAATACATACTCTTCTCTCTCTCTCCTTGTTCTTGGCCCTTCCATCAATTTTTCTTTCTGTTCTTTTTTTGTCAGATGATAAATATTCAAGTCTGAATCTAATATATTTATAGGTCTAAATTTTTGTTGATACCCAATTCTTAAATCTAAATATTCAATCTAAATCTTATTTTTTTAGAAATTAGTTCAAATCAAAAGATTGAATCAGATTACATTTATTCACATCTAATGTAGATTAATCTGTTTGATATGCCTCCAAAAAATTGATAAAATCTAAATTTTTTTATTATCATATTATAAAAGAAAAAATTGATCCACTATATATAATCATAGAATAACTCCTATACAATTATTAACTAAAAAAAGATTAATAAACATTTCAGTCCTTACAGTTTTAATAAATTTATAATTTAGTCTTTTTTATTAGTTGAAGTTAATATTAGTTAATGATAATGATTTAATTATAAATAATTTTAAAATTCTATACTGACAACATATTTTTATTGACTTGCATGTTATATTTATCTTATCAAAATTTATTTATTAACTATTAATTATTATATAAAAAATTACTTTCATTATTTTTTTAGAAGAAGAAAAGGAAATCTATATATTAATAAGGATTAAAAATATTAAATTTTTTCTTTAAAATCATTGATGAATATTGATAAATGAGTTGAAAAAAAAATTCTAGATTTTAAGTTAACTTTTTGTTATTTAAATATAATACAACTTAACAGTAAGAATTTGATTACAAATTATTTTAAATTTTATGATATAATTATTAACAAATAAAATTTAATAATAATTAAATTATATATTTACTGAAATTATAAAAACTATTTTTTTAATTAAAAAAAAAAGAGTTTTCCATCTGAGTGAATACTAGCAAGATATGTATCACGCACTTTTGCAGCCATTGGGTGTGCTCTCGCTAGTTATATGGATTTTTTTAAATATATATATATATATATATATAATTTTTGGCCCTCAATTGTTATATAAAAATGTATATTTTTTCATTGCAGGTGAGAGATCATGCGAGGGGTTGTAATTTGCAGCTGATAAACACGAACATTAGTGGCAGAAAACATGGAAATCCACGTTTAACTATGTCGTAAACAAATGACTCCCTATATAATTAACCCTTGTAAAGCACGCATTACCTTTCTTCTTTTCTACACTCTTCCTCTCCTTTTCTTTCCCTATTCTTTTGATCATATGTTGGAAAATTAAAGCAATTATACTTTAGCCAAATCTACAATATAAATATATTCCATGTATATATATGTTTAACCAAGATAAAAAAAAAAACAAATTATCCATACATAGGAAACATAATAAAAAAAAAATTACCATGTATCTGTTTAACCAAGATATAATATATATATATATATATATATCCGTACATTGGAAACAAGTTTTGGTACCCATCTCAGATTAAAATTTTGGTGATATGCATGCATTGACTACATTAAAACCACTTTGAGGCGTTTTAGAGATATGGATAATTGTAATAAAGAAAAAGACATGCACAACACCTTATAATATGTTTTATGTTAACCCCTTTTTAAATAAGATTAAATGACTATTAAAGATAAATCATAAATTAATTTCAAAATAATTCGTATTAAAAATAAAACATGGCCTTTAGAGGATTGGATATTAGAGGTGTTAAGGCGCAATTAATTATAGAAAATTGGGAATAAGTGAACAAATTAATTTAATTTTTTTCTCAATGTTTTGTTTTGTCATCAAACAACAAACGGGTTCGATGCTTTTGGAGTTTTTTTTTTAATTGAGATCATTTTATTTCAATAGAAATAAATTTTATTATTTAATATAAAAAATAACTATTTCAATTCATTTGCATGTAAATAAATTCTTTTATTTAAAATAAATTAAAAATACCTAAAATTCAATTAAAAATTATACTTTATTTGTATCATGATAAATAAAATATCAGGATAAGAATAAAATTTTTTATAACATATATTTTAAATTATAATGAAATTTTTGATAAATTTAAAATATTTTATCATGGTATAAATATAATTAAAATATAATTTTTAAATAAAATAAAATCCTTTTTCACTAAAATTCAATATCATTTAAAATAAAATTGAATTCAAAATGAAATAAGAAAATATTGAGTCGGTGAAGATAAATTATCTCCCCCATGCCCCTTTTGTGTGGTTCTCTACATTTGTTTAATTAAACTTGGAAACTGGTATGACGCATTGACATTACTAATTTAAACACTTGAATGCGTAATTAAACATCAGGAATAAACGATCTGATATTATGGTGGCATCACATTTGGAACAAGCGAAGGGAGAAAGAAGCTTTGAATAGGTAAAAGCAAACAATAGAGTATGACAGGTCCACTACTAAAATACATGCCTAATGCCAATTGTTATGGTTTTGGTGCCCTTTAGTGGGTGGTGACTTGAGCTAGACCTTGGGGATGTCTTATTTGTTATAGGTGGTCCACAAAAATAACCACCAATCTCATGTCATTCCTAGTCTTTTATTTTCCCCAATTGCCATCACATTCAAAAATGCCTGCTAAATAAAGTGACCGTCATCATAAAATAACAAAGAGACGTGCACAGAAATCCATTTTTCATTGCTTAACTTATCTCTATGATTGTCTCTTTAATCAATAATAAACGAAATGCCATTGCTATTTCCATGCATTTCTTTATCATATAATTTCATTTTATATACAAAGTATTGTTTAGTCAATTTGAAATTGTTTATTTAAAATAAATGAAATCAATTCACACTCAATTACTCACACTCGTACGTATATGAATTTAGGATTGGAAAAAAAATTAAACCATAAAAAATTGATCAAATTAAATTAAAAATTAAAATTTATCAGTTAAAAACACTTAAAATTTAAATATAATTTTAAGCAGTTGAATTTTTTTAAGAAAAATGATTTGTCATTAAGAATGATTTAAAAAAATCAATTTACGACTGAATTACTCACATTCATACATATATGATACATTATAACATATTTTATATTTTTTTCAAATATAATAAGATAACATGAATAAAAAAAAATACATAACACAAATTAATATAAATACAAGTATGCGTTCTGCGTATCAAATATAAGTCATATGCAGATGGGAAGGAAATATGATTAGAAATAGCAAATTTGTCTAAAGGAAATGAAGCCTTATATCCCAATTCGTGCCATAAAAAAGTTAGAGCATATGGGATTGGGGTGAATTAAGAAAATGGGTTGATTAGTTCATTGTTCCCCCCACTCCAAACAAGAGCATGAAGGTATGTATATTATTAATATCAATATAACAAGCTTAGAGTGGCTGTTTGGTTGGGTGCCTATGGATCTTCTTATCTGTGCATAAGATATCTTACAAGTGATAAAATCATGGATCACAGCAGGGCAGACTCGCCTGGGGTCCAATGGGAGCTCAAGATCTTGTTGAATTTTTGAAATTCAATTATTATTATTTAAAAAAATATATCTAACTTATTATCCTTTATTTTTTTATATATTATACTTTAAATATATATTATTATTTTGATTCGTTAACCTTACTCATTTTAAATTTTTATTGAGTCACACGCTCTTTTATATTTTCTTATATGGGAGGTATCAAATACTGTCTATCCACAGCACACATCTGCTTTCTTTTTTCAGTTCTTTTTGTTTAATTATTTCATGTTTTATTTAAAATTCTTTATCATAGTTTGGTCCCCGGAACCAAACAAATCTAATTTTATGTTTTTTTTTTTAGAAGTGAAATATTAAGTAGATGGTTGATTGAATCAAATCATCAACTTCTAATAATTTTGAGTAACCGACAAGGATAATATCTCCATGGATGACTAATTTCAATTGATGACATTTCTTGATAATGATATTTTAAGTGTATCATTGAGCATGCGGCTTATATAATTGAATGACATGTTTGCATTAGAGATCCCTAATTATTTTATCACACTTGTACCAATAGTGGTAAGATACCAAAATTTGCCAAACTCTTACTTGTAATTGATTTTAATATTAATTACCGTTATCAAAGAATTGTTTAAATTATCACATATTTTATTGAAGTCCCCAAAAAAGTAAATTTAGTTTTATTAATGTTTTTGTTCCATGCAAGTAACCTTTTTCTCATAATAAATTAATTTTTTGATAGTATTGTAAATATAAATTCTGCAAGGGAATTTAACCACCTTCCAGCCAAAAATAAATAATCATATGAAAATTAATGACAAATATTGTTATTGGATAGCAGTGAACTAATCAGAGTAACCATCATCTTCCATGTAAGTAACTATATATAAATATCATCTTTTTCATTCCCATAAACAGATAATATTTCTTTTATTAGTATTACTAATTTAATCGTTAGAATCTTATTTGAAGTTTCAACTTCAATCATATTTTTAGATATTCAAATATCAAATTTCTTTTATTAGGGAATTTTTTTTTAAATTAATTGAAATAAAAAAAAAAGTAGATGATAAAGGGTTGTAGAGCAAGAAGATGAAGTTTTACTCTTTTTGTTATCAGATAAAAGGGTGGATGCGTCCAAACAAAAAGGAGTTAGGGTTTAAAATGTCGTGGGATAGATCATAAAATAACAGTGTTTTTTATTATTTATAATTGCTCGACTCTTACGTAGAACAAAGTTACCACCCTGTTACGTTCACCAAAGTTACCCGTTGGTAAATCCAAAAGTTATGACATAAAGAGGCATTCAGTCTCCTATAACAGGTTCTGGCTAACTTAGAATATCAATAAAAGGAAGCATAAACAAAAGCTGGTGTCGATTCGTTAATTAAGAGAGGATCAAATTTCAAATCAACCATATTTGTGTAATTAAATTATGGATATATCTTTGCCAAACAGATGAAAATTAAGGATGGGTTAATATGATTTTTATTGCTGTATAACGAAAGGTCTTAGAAAAGTAAAATTGGAAATCATGCAAAGTTTTTTTTTTTGATAATTTTCCTGAAAATTCTTAGCAAACGTCGTTTGGTAGTGCAAATTTAACTAATTTTGGTATGAGTTTTAATTTTGATATAATTCTTAAATATTTTCCTATTTACCTCTAGTTTTAAAATAGTATATGGTATTATAAAATGTGATAAAAATATGTTTTTCTTGCTTACATGAAAATAAAACCAATAACATTTGTAACATAACATTGTTATAAAGATTGAAAGAAATTAAATTTATTTAATATAATATATAATTATTAAACATTCCAATCGTTATATTAAATTGAGAGGTGAAGTAGTATAATATATTAATCCATGAGTTAGACAATTATCCACCAATATAATTAAGGTTTGAAAACATATCTAAAAGCGTGCTTTAATCCATATAACTATTTATCTGTCCTTGGTCATCAGACAAGGTTAAAGAAAGCTTTCTCTTTTCTATTATTATTATTATTGTTTTTGTTGATTAGTAGTAAAAGTTAAGATTCTTAATCATGAAACAAACCGGATGCAAATGGAAATGAGGCAATCACTTGAAGGGTCCAAAACTACTTGATGACTATTTTGACGGTCATTTAATTAACAATTAATGTTAATCGTATTTATTTAATTTATTATATATTTAAATAGATAAATTTCTCAAATAAACAAGTTGATTGTAAATTAAATTTGCGAAATAACCGTGAATAAAAATGAGGAGGGGTTTATTAAGAAATGTGTTTTTGATGGGTTAGACACACATGATCCATATCTCACATCAATGCAAAGTATTAATATTTTTGTGTGCGGCGGGACCAAAGGCTATAAAATTGAAATGCAATTTTTACCCGGAAACCCTAAAGTTGGGTGATTGATGGTTAACAAGGAGGTATAGAAAGTCAGGTGGATGGAAGGAGAGGTTGAGATATGATAGCATATCCTGATGCAGATGGGTGGGTCCTCAACTTAAAATCTGATAATTTGTGTTTGAACGGTCAAGCTGCAAATTATTATCATTGTTCTTGTTAAAACATTGGATACCAAATATATTGCAAAAATACGACTTGCTTTTGGGTTTAAATTTGCAAACAAAGTGCATATTTTCATCATTTTCTTTTCTTTTCAATCTAGTTATGTTAAGGGATATAAATATAAAATTTCTAGATACCATGAAATTTAAAAATTTGAAAAGAAAAGGATTTAAATCCAATATATTTGCGTTTTGATTAAAAAAATACATATTCTTCGAGAGAAACAGAAAGTTCTAAAATGAAAAATTTATGTAACTTCTATGAAACAGCAAATACCACCTTAAATTTACTTGTGAAGGTGAAGAGACTTAAACAACGAGAGGACAAGATAGACCAGAGGAACCGAACTAGCTAGGTGGTTTGGTTAGAAGGCAAGTCATGGCAGGGGGACCTGGTCAACAACACGGAGAGTGAATTGAGCCCAAAAAGGGGGTTGGCTAGTGGTCATGATACAACCACCCACGGGGCCACGCACTTCTCTCTCCCACACGGACACACCCATACACACGCACCGCTCTTTCCACTGTGTTTCATCATTCTACACTTATGCCTTGCGTGCACTCACTCGTCGCGCACGTATCAATCTCCCTGTCTTTTTCTCTCAATTAGATTAAACTGTTAATTATTATTTGATCCACTTCAATCAAGGGCATATGTGTCAATGCATGTTCTATATAATTCAACCCCCGTGCTCTCTCTTCCGTGAGATAGCGTTACCACTTTGACTGTAGCCACCCACGCTTGCCCCTTCGTATCCTCTCTCTCTCTCTCTCTCTTTGCACTTTTCTGCCTCCTCCTGATCTCGACCTCTCTGCCTAACATAGATTTGGTTTTTGGGATTCACCTGCGATTTCGAGCTCTCTCCTCTGTAAGTTCTGGCTTCATTCATAGGTGTCCTTTTTTTTTTTTTTATCTTAATATCTTGTTGGAATTCAGTGATTTTTTTCAGTTTTGGTTCTAATTAGCAGGATTTCTTTTGTGATATCTATTTTTGTAGCCAAATCTCAGTTCTCGCATTAGAGCTTGTGGGAAATTTGCATTCCTTTAATTCAAAAATTGTCTTATATCTTTCTGGCTAGTTTCAGCTGCCTTTTTAAGTGCTCTGGGATATGATTTTGTATAATTTACATAAAATTTCTTGTTACTACTAGATAATTGATTCAATTTTTGCCAGCCTTTCCAACTTATCACTAGTTTCAAGCTTAAGGTCTTTTGCTACTTACTCAATAAATCGCATATATTGAGCTGAATCCTAGCTTGAAGGTTTGTTTTCATGGATATGATAAAAAAAATGCTTCCGTTCTTTGTGTTTTAATTATATATTATTCTGAAACGAAAAGGATTCTAAATCTATAAATATTGTTGAAGAATATCTGATGTCAACGTTTTGTGTTACAGATTGCTAGATAGGTTTGGCTGAAAGAGTAGTGGTGTCTTTCTTTCTCCTCGTGGGTAAGGACACAACAGCATGCGGTGGTGGCTTACTCTGTGTGTTGATGTTTTGCGCGAAGCTATTTCCTTAAACCTTTATTGCAAAGTGATTCTGTAACTTCATCTTCTCATCACTAAACCCTCCAAATTTCTCAGTTTTTGTGTCTTACTCGCTCTGATTTCCATGGGATCCACTTTCTTTGTTGTTGTTCCTTGCTACGTCCGTCAGATCAGCTGAAGTAGCAAACCTCATTCCTTAAACCCTTTTATTCAACTCGTTCTTGTTTTAGTATCCCCGCACTCTAGTTAATGTTTAGTTGAAGTTTCTAAATATATCAGCCTAATTGATTCCTGTAACTTAGTAATCATAAATTCATCAAACCCTGGTTTGATTGGGAGATTTCGAATCATTGTCATTTGGAAGATTGTCGTGCCTTTTATTTTGAAGGGTTGGAAAAGTAGTTATGGTTTGCCAAGCAGCGAGTCGAACGAGATTTCGGGCATTGAAACATGAAAATGGCACTGCTGGGGATTCAACCATTATAGTTAGAGTTATTGCTTGCTTTCAAACTCTCCGAGAATGCCAGGTTTGTAACTGATAAGACGTATTGGTTCCCTTGTTATTATGTTCTTTCATTCTGTTCTCTATGTTGTTCAAGGAACATGACTATGATACGCATTATTTTCTATTTCTTGTATTTTTTGGTTCTTTTTCAGGCTGAATATTTCCGCCATCTGCTCAAACCTGTCACGTAGAATAGTTTTTGCATTTCCGTATTTGGGTTAAGCCGGCGATTTGTAGTTGTTTTCCTTGTTCGCAAAACAAACCGCAAATAACAAATAGATCTTCTGCTAAATTCAGTTTTTCTTCAGGTATGTTTTGGGATTTACCTTTTGCTTCATCCCCTTTATTATGATCAACTGTTGATTTGACCGTATTTGTATTTTAATTTATAGGTGTACTCCGGTTAAATGGGAGGACATTGTGGATCCTGGATACCACCGCGGCATTTTGATTGTCAATCTCCCAAACTTCGTTCCTTTGGTGCTCCCCCTAATGAGGGGAAGCAAAATGGTAGTCTTGCAGTTATGAACAGTGGTATTAATATGGCCACGAGAAATGAGGCAATGCCAGTGGATGCGTCCTTGGAGCTACCTCATTCGCAATTAGGCCATTCTGATGAATCTAACGGTTGGTTCTATGGTTTGCCTAGATTGCAACAGGCATTTGTACCTTTTCTGAACCTCACTGTTGAGGAAAAACTCCCTGCTGGCCATTTGAATGATTATAGGGAAGAAATTCAACCCAACGGGCAATCGGGTTTCCCTCAGAAACAATTTCTTGTTATTGATCAATCGGGTGATCAAACAACTTTCCTTTATAGTTCCGGGTTTGGAAATCCCCCGGAGTGCCTTGCTTCTTGGCATTCAAAAAGACATGGTCCTAATCTGTATGAGGATGAACCTTCTTTTAGAAGAGATTTGAATGATCTAATAGGACCAACCTTGACCCATAAAGTTGATGAAAATCATGGAACTGATGTCCAAGGTGAAATGCATGAAGACACGGAAGAAATCAACGCTTTGCTGTACTCTGACAGTGATGGTTACTCCACTGAGGATGACGAAGTTACTAGCACAGGCCATTCCCCAAGTACAATGACAACAGCTCATGATAACCAAGGATTCCCGAGGGGAGGCACTGAGAAAATTGCTAGTTTCACTGGAAAATCAAGGAAGCGGAAGCTATCAGATGGAGGTTATGATGATGATGATATACAACTCATGGACACTGCCAGTTCTCTGAATCTCAACAGACCCTTTGATGATAAAGATGATGCAGAGTCAAGATGCTCTTCATCTAGTGGCAAGAACAAGGGTGAAGGGTCAGGTGAAATGGGCGGTTCCTTGTCAGGCAATAAGAAGATGAGAAAAGAGAGGATACGAGATGTTCTTAGCATTCTGCATAGCATCATTCCTGGTGGGAAGGACAAGGATCCAATCACAGTTCTTGATGAAGCAATACAGTGCTTGAAGTCCTTGAAAGTCAAGGCTAGAGCCCTTGGCCTTGACGCTTTGTAAGTTAAGTGTGTTGTGTTATAACTTACATAGTCTGTAATACTGTTTGTTAATGTCAAATGGAGTCTGTGGAATAAAGAAGGTAAATCTGTGTGTGGGGATATCCTATTTATTGAGACTTGGCCAGCAAAGTGGGTGGTGGTGTAACTGATACTTTTCAAAGTGTGAACTGAACATGAATGAGTTAGAACTTTGAACATCACTATGGGTAATTCAGCTGTGGTTTGGACTTTTTGATTCAGATATTATGGAGCAATAAAGGAAGCACGAGTCATCATTAGTCTGTGTCATTGGGGTTTAGAGAAAGTAAAACACTCCCTCTGCAGAAAGGGCGTGGGATGAGCCGTGAGTTTTGATTAGAGCAAGACTGACTCACTGAAGGTATTATTGCAGAAAATGACCTGAAGTCGGCCTCTCTCTCTCACAGGAAGCAAGTATGAACGAGTCAGGCGTCCCTCGGCTGTTATGGGACCCAATCTTTGAACCTCTTTTTGTATTCTTGTCATGCTTGATCTTGTGCTTTACCTTTTTTTTTTTTTTTATCTGATGTACAAAATTTATGAGGGACGCCCTGTCTGCCCCGCCCTCCCATTCAGAGTTTTCCACTTGATGATGCTACAATAACGGAAAAAAAGAGTGGGATGATTCTTAAGTTGGTTGGATGTAATTGAATTTGGGGTTGGTGTTACTGTTGTCTTTATGCCTGTGTAGTTACGTCGCATGCACGCATTTATGATCTGGGAAAGCGATGCATGTGCCTTTTCTTTTTTCTATTTTTAATTGAATGTATAATTTGGAGGATTGCTGAGTTTGATGAAAAGGCTCTCTTTTCTTGGACGTGGGATTGGTTTTGGGAGTGAAGGGAGGGACCACGAGAGTTGAATTATTTGAAAGGAGAATGGCACAGTTACGGGCGTGGCGTGGGTTGAGTAGTCACGGTTGCTATCAATCCAAAGAAAGAATCTTGTACAGTCTTCGTCTATCCACTTTTCGATTATCATTTTTTTAGCATGTTGAAATAAGTTTTTAAAACTCTTTCCAAATTAATATTAATTTGAGTAAAATATATGAATTTCTCTTGAATTTAATAAAAAAATATATAGATCTTCTCTCTAGTTACAAAATATATATAAATCTTTTATTAATTGAAGAAATATGTTATTATTGAACTCATTTTAAAAATTTTGTTGAAAGAATATTAATTTTAATTGTTAAAACATAATCATCAATCAAAAATCAAAAGATTTATTTTGTGATCAAACGACTATTCTTTTTGGTTATGTATAATTTCAATCTTATTTTACTTCAAAATGTCATATTTTATTTTAAGTCATTTATTTTTTTATAATAAATTGTAATTTATTTAATGTAAATTATATTAATTTTTTATTTCATTTGATTTTATACAATAAAATTTTTTAATAAATATTTTATTTTATACAATAACTTGTAATTTATTTAATGTAATTTATATTAATTTGTGATTTGTTATATTTAATATAATTTATTGTATAAAATAAAATACATTAAAATAAAATATTTACTGCACATTTTTATTGCATAAAATAAAATGTAATAACAAATTAATATAAATTGCATCAAATAAATTATAAGTTATTATATAAAATAAAATATTTATTAGAAATAAAATAAAATGGAATAAGAAATTAATATAATTTATATTAAATAAATTATAATTATTGGAAAAGATAAATTCCTTAAAATAAATAAGAATAATTTGGAGTAAATTAGGATTGAAACTATATATAAACAAAAGAATGGTAGTTTGATCATGTTGTATACTAAAAAACGGCCCCACGAGGACGAGCTCACGAAGAAAAATGAAAGTGAATCTCGCAAGAAGTTCTCAATAAGCCTCACCGTAAATAGTAGAAAGCGGTAACGGCAATGGTAATCACGAGCGTCAAATCCTATTTTGCTCGCTCGATCATGGTTCGAAGGGCCACCCTCCGGCGACAACACGACTCGGTGAGCAATGGGTTCAAGGATCGACTCAGCGATCGCTCTACTCGCACTCGCCCCCCCTAACGACCCTCGCGGCTTCTCCGAACTGTGAAGCCCTCGCTTGGGACAGTAAAGTGTCTTGCCTGACATGATGACGACTGCAAGCCTACATGTCGGCCTAAGAAAGCTTGCTTCACAGCCTACTGCCGGGATGCGATCTTTTCACTGTCTTTCTCATTTATTTGATGTAACACAACTGTAGCTAGTAATTAATGCCTGAAGCTCATCCTTCCTCTATA